>VHZZ01003375.1:87464-98837 GCA_009801015.1 Silene noctiflora
TCCACTGGCAGGGCTCCACACTTCGGTGTGTAGTCTGTTACTTGTGATGTGGTGTGGTGATGGTGGCGATGGTAGTGGTGTGGTACTGTTACGTTATTGTTTACATTGTTATTGTATATGGTTATTCAGTTGACTGGCCCCATTTAATGTTTTAAAAACTGTGGTGATCCATTCGGGGATGGTGAGTAGTTAGTGTAGTAGGTAATGACGATGATGGATGTTGACTGCGCGGCGGGGTTAGCAGGGTGGAGTCTCACGAGTTATATCAGCTTCCGTAGACTTTTGTTCAACTATCACTTTCATTTCAGTTTGGCATTGTACTCCGTTTTGTGGATAGAGTTGTTATCACATTAAATTATATCTATATTTATATTAATAATTTTTCTTTGYTGTTACTATGATGTTCACTGCCTCGGGAAACCGAGATGGTAGCATCCTTGTATTCGGAGGTAGTCCTTGGTAAGGTGCCTCGGAGTATAGGGGTGTTACACTTAGGGCTTTTTTTGTGGGACATTCTCTTGCAAAGTGGCCATAGCCTTGGCACTGAAAGCATTTTTTAAGAGGAATGGGGTTTTTTTGGGTTAGGTTTGTAGTGTTTGGCTTTTCTGTGATAGGGTTTTTTGTAGAATCACTGATTTTGATTCCTAAAAAAGGCCTGAATGGGGTAGTTTTAGGTGGAGGCTTGGTGGTGACTTTGGTTTTCCCAAGCTTCTCAACTCTGAGAGCTAAGTTGTCAGCCTTATCAAATGACCACACCTGCTGTAACTTAACCCTTCCTGCAATTTTCTCATCAAGTCCCTTAAGAAACCTAGCAATCTTTTGCTCAGGTTTTTCGGTAATTTCACACTGCAAGGTGAGCTGCTCAAACTCCCTCAAATAAGACTCAACAAATGCATGGTTTTGTTTAAGCTGTGTCAGCCTAATAAACATATCCTGAGTGTAATCTTTAGCAATAAATTTCTCCTTTATTTTCCTTTTTCAGCTTACTCCAGGATTTTATAGACTCCTTACCATCTCTTATCCTTTGATTTTTCATGTTCTCATACCACAGAGAGGCATATCCTTTAAGTTTCATGATAGCAATCTTAAAAGCCTTTCTATCAGAATAGCCCTTATATTCAAGGACTCTCTCAATGGATCAAAACCAGTCAAATAGATCCTTAGGATTTAAGCTACCAAGAAAATCAGGAAATTCTACCTTAATATCCTTGTCATGGTCTCTATTGATGTTGTTCTCCCTGGTGGCAGTTGAATCATCAGATTCTGAGTTAACTTCATCATCTAAGTTTTGTTGGTGTTGCTGTTGCCCTCTCCCTGCTCCTATGAAGCCCCTACCCCTTCCTCTTCCTCTTTTGGGCGGATTTCTTCCGCTTTCAGGAGTTGGAATTTTAGCCATGATGGTGTTCACAGCTTCCAGGACAACATTGACCTCACCATCTAGTTGGTCCATCTTTGCCTTCATTCCTGCTAACCTTTCTTCACTCACTGGGTTGGTTTTTGTGTTTTTGATGTAGTTGATGCGCATCCCGTCGTCAAGGCCCATCAAACAAATATTTATAACTCTAACTAACTAGCAAGTAGAGGTCGATCCCAAAGGATGGTTTGTCAAATTATGATCAAATTCAAACTAGTCGTGTCACGGGTGTCACAAGTTTGGGTTGATTTAGAAACTATACTACTATAACAGTAATGTAAAGAAACGTGAAAATAAAGCATGCAAATAAAGGTGAAGATGTAAACAATTGATTAAAAGGCACTAGGGTGTCATGGGTTCATAAGGGAAAGCATGGCATGATCATGGTAATGAATATGGTAAATGATTGTAGTTATGCTAGGGCCGAGTTCGTTTATATCTTACAACCCTTAGGAAGATATAGGTCTCGAACCCGAGTTGGTTTATAGCTTACGACTCCTACAACAACTTTGCTCTACCTATTCAACAAATGTATGGTCTAACAAGACTCAAGTTGGTTTATATCTTACAAGTCTCCTTGAAGGGATAAGAGAATCATGGTTGGTTGTCAAGCAAACATTTCATCAAGCATAACATGCGCATAGGTTGAAGAACATAACAAACAATCATTCATATGAACTCATCATACCAAGATATACCCCATGATTACTCCCATACTCCCCCATTAACTCTAGTTAAAGGACTACTCACACATCATGATAGTAAGCATATAAAAGAGGGTGTCAATCATCTCAGTAAGCATGAACATGATCATGAGGTAAATAGCAAAGTAAGTAAGAAAATGAATGAGTAAAGATTGAAAGATTATACCAACTTATGAATGGAATAACAATGGAAGAAAGCTTTGATTTAATGATGAGTTGTCAATTCCCCAATCCAAAACCCAAGAATTCTTCTATTACAAAACTAGACCTCTAATTTGTTGAAAAATAAGGAAAGGATTAAAGTGTAATTAAGCTAATCTAAACTAAGATATGGGTTGTCAATCCTCTCTAAAGCTTTTTTCTTTTTCTCAAATTACATAGGCTATTTATACTAAGTACAAAATTAGGGTTAACTAAGGGCTTAAATGACGATTAGGCCCCTCAAATTAGTCCAAGGATGAGCAAGGGCTTGTAGGACTCGTGAGAGTCCTCATTATGGCCGAAGGAATATTTCTGCAGGGGCACTCGTGCGAGTCATGGGGGACTTGCACGAGCTGGCTTCAGACTCGTGCGAGTTCTCCATCATCTCAGCTTCTTCTTTGTTTGCTGTCCTAAGACTCATGGGGGCTCCTCAGGACCCGTGGGAGTTCCTTGTCATTGCCCAAATACTTCTTATAACTACTACGGTCTTTAGTGTTGATCTCTTCTTCTTGCTTGGTCGTTATATGCGATCCATTTAGCTTCCAAATTGTTCCAAGAATGCATGGTTGGCACTTCTTTTCTACCAAGAGCACCAAACCACAAAGAATAGCAAAATAGGCAACTAAAGATAGAAGACGACCCTAATTCTTGCACAAAGCGTAAGGAACGAGGCTAGTTAGGGGACTAAATGTGCATGTAAACAAGTCACATCAAATATCCCCAACACCGAACCTTTGCTCGTCCCGAGTAATGAGGTGATCAAACTAAAACCTTTATTTAAACTAACTAGCCAATATGAAACAATTAGCGTGTCTCACTCCGCCTCTTCAACTCACAACAAGACATCCATGAGGTAGAATGCCTTCTTGCAAGGCAAGGTGGGGCTTGCCAAAATGGTGATGCCACCTACATGAAGCACATACCAAAACAAAGGATGCATCATACAAAAAGAATAGCCACTTTCCCCATCTAAGTGGCAAAAATCATATAAACGAGAAGCAATACAAGGGTACACATTCCATCAAAGATACTAGTTCTCCAAATTATTAAGTTCAAGAGGATATAAACAAGTCACCTACAAATGGTGTCAAACTAGGTTACTTTTGTCCTCAATTGCTAAATGCTTTCGTCAAGGGCGATCGGATGGGATGGAAGGATGATCCCTATGATGTTAGTGGCATGTGACATKGCAAGTCTCGGATTCTCTACAAGTGTAAAGGCCAAGGGTCGTCCCAAGCTCAACAAGGTGGCATAACAAAAAGTTTATACGGGATGCATTGCTCAATTCTTTAAAACAAAAGTGGATTTGATTGCCATTTGAAATTTGACCTCATTCACATTCACTTTCAAAATTTTTGATGGGGTTTGTCCCTCGCTAGTGTCCTTTGCTTTCACCAATCGCTTATTGGGCAACTGGTTAACCTCTAGACAAATAGCTTTCTCAGGGTGATAGTCACTCTGTCTTTGGGTGGCTGAATTCACAACCTAATGGGGGCCCAATTCAATGGATCCCACACCAAAGTACATCGAAGTGGTACGCCTCCATCAAAACGATTTCACATTGACATTTTGCTTTATTCACAACAAAACTTTTGAAAAGTTCATTGCAAACTTATTATAGAAAAGTATTTTTGGACAAACCACCAAGTCAATTCAAGGTCACCTAGATAAGTTTATCGGGTCCATATCACACAATAGGGTTGGACAAGGTGATTCACATGCAAACCCTCGACTAGGCCTTAGCTCATGTGACAAAAGATACTAGTAGGATACAACTTAGGGTGTCTTATATATATTCTAGAAAACAAAGTCGCAAGGAGAACAAGTATCTACAGGGGCCTTATATACACTTGACAAGCTTCTCATTTAGGCATTTTCAAAAAGTTTTCCTAAATGCAAGTTATATGCCATGATGCAACTATATATATATATATATATATAAGTCTAATGCACATGCTCTAACAACTAATATGGCAAATAACCTAAATGCAACCTCTATCATCACATAATAGACACNTATATATATATATATATATAAGTCTAATGCACATGCTCTAACAACTAATATGGCAAATAACCTAAATGCAACCTCTATCATCACATAATAGACACGCCGTAACAAAAATGCACCACATTGTCATTAACATAAAGAAATAGGGATAAGAGAATAAAACGATCATACCATGTGGCTCTTCATGCTTCCCTTAAGGATGTCTCGAATGTGGTGTAGTCCCTATGTGAGAAGAGTAACAAACACAAGTATATACAATACTAAAACTATACACTACAAGGTAAAGCACATGTTTTTGGTGTTTTTGGTGTTTTTGGAGGTTTTTCAATTATTAGGAATTTCATATATATATGAAAAAGGAAATAACATGTTTAAGTTTTTCAAGTTATTCGAATTTTTATAAGTTTTTGGAATATTAATTCCCATCCTCACACTTATTATGGACATTGTCCTCAATGTACAAAAGTGAGAAAAGGAAAAATGCAAAATGTAAATGCATGCATGAATGAATTCTAACCATGCAAACTAATATGATGAGTATATACAAATGATGCAAACTAAGTTAAACTATTCTACGTGATGCATGCTATCGATTAGTCGGAGAGCCAATTTAGATTGACTCGGGTAGCCAATGATCAAGTCTTCCCTAAAACGAATGAAACACTATTTCTAGTACAAAAAATATGAGGGAAACTTGGCCATGGTCCATGTATGCAATGCATGAGAAAAGATGTCATTTTGGATTCTCCATGGCGGGAGCAAAAATATTTAAAGAACACCTCAAAGTTACCAAGGTGTGAGTCTTTGATGGTGCTAGACTCGAAACTCATAGCCATGAACAGTCCAAAACGATACTACATGAACTATGTTAGCATATATACAATGATTATACAATGAATAAGATTTTGAAAAAGGGCGAAAAGTAAAAGGTAAGGGAGGGGTAGGATACTCACAATGCATGTGTGATTCCTCCGCTAGACCTTATACTTTGATGCTCACTCACCCTTCGGTGCTTTCATCATCACTCCCTTCATCGGAGCATGAGCTACCATCTTCATCAACACTTTCATCATCACTATCAACATAGCTTCCATCATCTTCCATGTCATTATCAACACCATTCTCCTCAACATCATCATATTCACCATTCCCTCTACTCGAACTCTCGACCCCCTCATCTTGGGAAGCATTAGGAAAGAGGACCCTTTTATCCACCCAATCCGGCAAAGCACAAGTAGGATTGATGAGTCCTTACCTAGACATATGTAAGAGAGGTGGATATTAGGCGTAGTAGGCGTTGACTCGATCCTTATATGCCTCCATATGGAGATGATTCAATAAAAGTGTTGCATAAACGTTTCCTTCAACGATGCTAGGATCGTTGCAAGTGAACTCTTGATAAGCAATGGGGTAAGGTGGAGTAACAAGCGTAGATAAGCCTTCTTGGGGCTCTATTTTTTGATTTCTCAATATGGACCTTGCTTGAGAGGTAATAGGAAGAAGATAATGGCCTCGCTTCACATTGATTTGGCACATTTTGCTCGGCAAAGTTATGGCATAGCATCTTTGGTGAGCCAAGAGTCTACTCCGGACACATTGTCATCACTAACCCAATGAAATTTTTGAATCAAGGTGTTCATATCAAGGAGAGTGCCTTCTTTCACCGGTTTGTAGGTTTGGTTGACATTGAAATCCGGATTGAAGAATTTGGCTACTTTCGTTATCAAGCCACCATTAACTATGTAAGTCGTGTTGTCTTTGCCCTTTCGAATATCGCTCCACCTTTCAAGTAATAGTTAGAGGATATCATATTTATATCTATAGTCCTCATGGGCATTGACTTGTGACTCGAGGTAGACAAGTTTGAGTTCCGAGAAATGGTTGGCCTCCTTTCTAGCAATAAGGGTATTGGCAATAAAGCGATGCCAATAACGGAAATCCGGATGATGGGCAAAAAGAGCATGACACTCCTTATGGAATGTGAAATCTCGACCGGTTATAGCTTTCCAAATTGGTTGGGTATCAAAGCTATGAGGTTTCTTTGAGAAACTCCATTGATCAACAAGACCAAGGACTTTACTAAAGGGCGCCCTAGACATTCTTCGCGAGGTGTTCTCAAGTCGGAATTCTACATACCTCCTATTTTCCTTCATAGTAATTTTGAGGGAGCTAATGAACTCTAGTACTAGGGAGGGGTAGGTCAATTCATGCATTTCGAACAAGGTAGATATTCCCATCGACTCGAAGAAAGACTTTTTTTGGTCAAGCACTCCCAATTTGGTTAAGGTTTCTTGGCATACAAACTTGGTAGCAAGGATCTTCTTCTTACTAAGTGATTGAAATGAATTCTTATGATCAATATCAAGGAAGCTTACCTCCGGAAAATCAATGAGTTGTTCTATTTCCGGTATGGTTGAAGTTGTAGCCTCCTCTATTGCTCCATTGCTTTCCATTTCATGGACAACCAAGGCTTTTGATGCTAGAACCTTTTGCCTCTTGGACAAATTTTGAGATTTCGAAGTATTTGTGTTCCCCTTTGTTCTTGCCATTCTTGAATGCTCCTTGTAGAAAGTAGTAACAAGTCTTCAAATTACCTCAAAGTTCACCCTTATTCCCAATTTAAACTTCAAAAGCAATTAATTGGGGATTTTTTTTTCAATTTCTTCAAACCCTAGAAATTGTTGATGAAATTGGGCGTTCTTGATGTGTAAAAGGGTGGAATGTTGTTAAAGGAGTTGTTTGAATTTTTTGGGAACAAGATTGTGATGAAAATTGATGAATTTGGGTGAGTAATTAGAGAGTTTGAGGTTGAGGTTTTGTAAAAATTGTGTTTTGTGTTGAAGTTGTGTTTGTAAGAATGAATAAAATAAGGAAGGAAGTAGTATAAAGGGGAGGTTGGAGTCGGGCAAAACCAGGGGGACTCGCACGAGCTCCATAGGACTCGTGCGAGTTCTTGGACAGTTCATTTTTGTTCTTCAGGGGAACTCGCACGAGTTCATGAGCACTCGCACGAGTCCTTGGAGAGTGCTATTTCTCTTCACAGGAGACTCGCACGAGCTCTTCAGGACTCGCATGAGTTCTCCTACAACTCGCACGAGTTCTGCAGAACTCGCATGGGTTGCTTGGCAGAATCCAAGACTCTTGCAACTATGCTCCAATTCCTACTAGTTGAGGTCAACTCGTGGGGGCTCATCTTTATGCTTTCTTTATCGAACTTCCTAGAATTGGGGTGCGATCCTTAGGATTTATTAACCTAGGCATTTGCTTACCCACACTTTGCTTGATCAATTTATAAACTTCAAAACACTATTAGCAACCTCCCTCTATTGCTCTTATTTTCAAAAATCTTATCAACAAGGCAAACAAATGCAATGCAAAAATTGAAATAAATGAATTGAATTGAAATGTAAGTTAAAAAGTTAGTATATGTACAAATGGTGGTTTAAGGGAGGAATCCACCAAACTCTCCTCCTGTAAAGCTTTCAAGGGGGCATGTTGAGAATGTTGTTGATGTTGCTCAACACTTCATACAAGTATCCGAAAGTATGCTCACAATCAAGATAGAAATCTTGTGTTGATCTTGACTTTTCATTTATCTCATTCTCATAGCTCCCATTGCCGAAATCGTAGTGACAAGGGGCTACATGCTCTTGACTTTAGAATAGAGCATTTCTGACATAAGGATTGACTAGTCCTTCAAACTCGTCATCCCATAAGGAATTGACTTCCGCTACTTCATCCCCTAATTTGAAAGACCATGGGTAGGCATAGTCCCTTCTCCTTTTTTTTGGCCCTGAAGGCCTTCATTGTTACTTGTCATTGAAAACGAGCTTTGCAAGCTTTCAATCGTGTTGTTGTTGTTTGTAAAAACTCATAACTCCCCTTCTCCTAAGCTTTGTTGTTCTTCCAATTATGCAAGGTCTCTTTATCCTTGTAACTTGGCCTTTCATCTTTGATGGCCCTTGGAGTGGAGGATTTCGGCTTCTTCTTTTTTGTCCTTTTCGATTGTAATGGTCAACCATGAAGCATGGCTCATTAAAGTGTGGTGCCTTCATTGTCTTGTCGAGATTGAAAGTTATTTTCTCATCACCTACTTCAAGGGTAAGCATACCATTCTTGACATCAATGACCGCTCCAGCGGTGTAAAGGAAATGTCTCCTCAAGATAATGGGTATGTTAGAGTCTTCCTCCATTTCCACTATAACGTAATCCACCGATATAAAGAATTTGTCAACTCTTACCAGCACGTATTCCCATACTCCTAGTGACTTCTTTATGGTACGGTACGCCATTTGCAATGTCATAGAAGTACACTTTAATTCCCCAACACCAAGCTTTTCACATACCGAGTATGGCATGACACTCACACTTGCACCTAGATCACATAGTGCTTTGTCGATTGCGGTGTCTCCAATAGTACATGGGATAGAAAAGCTTCCCGGATCTTTAAGCTTAGGTGGTGAACTTCCTTGAATGATTGCATTACTAGTGTTAGTGAAGGCAATAGTTTCCGACCTCTTGATGGATCTCTTCTTGGCAAGGATATCCTTCATATACTTTGCATAAGCCAGAACATGAGTGATAAGTTCCGTGAATGGAATCGAAACTTCCAAGTTCTTAACAATTTCCATGAACTTCTTGAGTTGCTCATCGACTTTGGGCTTAGCTTGACGACTTGGAAAGGGTAGCTTGATCACAATGGGCCCCCTTTCAACTTCTTTACCTTTTTCTTCAGTTTTCTTCTTCAACGATTCACTTGTAGTAGGCTCTACTACTTTGGTGTTCCTTCTTGATGAGTCTGGCTCAATACATTCTTTCAAACTTCCCTATTGCATTCCTTCCCTTGACTTAGCATTCTTTTCAACAATATCCTCTTCGATTGGCTCCTTAGGTCCCTCATAATGTGTACCACTCCTCAGTTGGATGGCATTGATGGTTTCATTTCTAGTTGGGGGGTTACCTTGGGGTGGTAATTGCCCCTTTTGCCTTTGAGAATTTGAGGATGCCAATTGAGACAATTGAGTCTCCATCATCTTGTTATGAGCAAGGATTTTGTTGATGGTTATGTCCTTGGCCTGACTATCTTTTTGCGTTTGAGAAAAGAAATCTAGTTGATTCTTTTGCATTTGCAAAACCGCTTTTTGAACATCAAAAGCTTGATCATTGGGTTGGGTATAGGATGTTTGGCTTTGAAATCCTTGAGTGTAGAAAGGTCTTTGAGTGGGATTCCTCATTGGTGGTGGGGTATATGGTGTTGAATTTTGAACATTTGAGGTTTTGTATAAAAGATTGGGGTGGAATTTGGTATTTTCGTTGTAAAAGTTTGAGAAGGGGGTTCCGCTTTTTTAGGCTTGAAATGCATTCACTTGCTCGGTGGTTCCCCTACACTCAAGTTAAGTGTGTCCCAAAGTTCCACAACTTTCACAAACACCATCGGGAATGAAAGCTGACACCGTCATAACATTAACATGTTGAGATGTTTGTTCCTTTGATGAGTTTGAGGCTTCACTTATCTTGGCCATAGCTTTGTCGAATTTCAAGTTCATTGTGTCGATGTGAGAACACATTTGTGTTCTCAAATCAGCACTTAGTTGGGTGACGGAATCTACATCATGCTTACCTCCTCTTGTAGTCTTCCTTGGTCGACTATATTGGGAGTTGTGAACCGCCATTTCTTCTATCTTGGCCCATGTTTGGTTATCATCAACTTCAGTGAATCTCCCACTTGACCCCATATAAAGATATTCCTTGAATCTTCGAACAATCCATTCCAAAATTGTTGGACTAAGAACCACTCGCTCAAACCATGGTGAGGACAAGAGCGGCATGTTGCTTTGAATCGCTCCCAAGATTCATAAAGAGACTCCTTATACCTTTGTTTGAAACTGGTTATTTGAGCTTTAAGCATGTTGATTTTCTCGGGTGGGTAGAATTTCTTGTAAAAGGCGAGTGATAACTTTTTCCAAGAATCGATACCAAGTGTAGCCTTGTCAAGGCTTTTCAACCATTGCTTGGCAGTTCTGATTAAGGAGAAAGGAAACAACACCCATCGAATTTGATCTTGTGTTACCCCCGTTTAAGAAATAACATCACAATAGTCACAAAAGGTCTCCATGTGAAGATGTGGATTCTCACTAGGCATTCCTCCAAATTGACTTCTTTCAACAAGTTGAATAAATGCGGATTTTGCTAAGAAATTCCCGGTTAAGTGAGTGGGTGTCGGAGTACCATTTGGTAGGCTCTCCTCGGTTGGCATGGAATGAGATGAAAATTTAGGCATGATTGAGGGTATAGGTATTGGGTTGGCTTCTCCTTGTCTTGCAAAAGGATTAGTAAACTCAATTCTTTCCACGTGCTCAATTCCTACTTCAAAAAACCCTCGAATACCAAGATTTGGTTCTCTCATTGTTGAACTAGAAGACCCTCGAAAGATTCTTCTTAATCCTCTCAATGTTCTCTCTATCTTGTGATCAATGGGTAGGTGATTACCTTGTAATCTCCTAGGCATGCAAAATATCAAAAACTAGAAAACAATTAGAACCTCCTTGAGGAATTGGTTCCCTCAAGGAAAAAGAAATAATTAAAATGCAATTAGATGATAAAAATTCAACAATGCACCATCCCCGGCAGCGGCGCCATTTTGATGCGCATCCCGTCGTCAAGGCCCATCAAACAAATATTTATAACTCAAACTAACTAGCAAGTAGCAAGTAGAGGTCGATCCCAAAGGATGGTTTGTCAAATTATGATCAAATGCAAACTAGTCGTGTCTCAGGTGTCACAAGTTTGGGTTGAGTTGGAAACTATACTACTATAACAATAATGTAAAGAAACGTGAAAACAAAGCATGCAAATAAAGGTGAAGATGTAAAAAATTGATTAAAAGGCTCTCGGGTGTCATGGGTTCATAGGGGAAAGCCTGGCATGATCATGGTAATGAAACCAGTAAATGATAAGCTGCATTTTACCCCGCATTATTCCCTTATTCCGAATCGATTTTGTGCCCTTAATCGTATAAAAGCTCACTACTTTCACTAATTTGT
>VHZZ01003376.1:39808-64623 GCA_009801015.1 Silene noctiflora
TTGGATGGGATAAAAGAGAGGTGAGGATTAAAAAGAATTAGATTTAATAGGAATCTGTGAATGTTTGTATTTTATTCTAAYCTTGTTGCAGGACGCGGAATCAAGGTAAGTTTTATGTGATAAAACCGATAAGCCCTAGTTGTTGCGTGTGATGATTATGTTATTTATTTCTATTGCTTCATTTTTTTATATATAGCCATGTTCGCATATATTAATACGTGTGGAAATTAATTGTTTGTTATTATTATTCTTTATATTATTTACATAATTAAACTCATGCCTTGTCTTATTTACTACTTCCAATTAGTAATTCATGTCTAGTGATCATGCGGATTGTTTTGCCCCAAAGCCATGTATTTTAATGATAAGTATATGCTAGTACTATCCTCGAACGCCATAGTTAACATGCTAATAATGAACCTAATAAAATGGGAATAAAAAGGGAAAAGGGAACAGTTTGAACTTTGAGACGTTGATATGTTGATCCACATAGAAAAGTGAGTCATACCTCGATAAGTTCACTTACCATAGACCCTGTGCACTTAAAGCATTTCCATTTATGCATGCATTCACATCAGTATCTTTCTATGCATAAGACCCTTGTGACTTAACTTATCTCCTCATGTCCTATAGGATGTTTTCCTATGCTTCCACACACCCTGAAGATTTCTTTATGCTACCCAATTCAGACTTTAACCAACATNAGGTAAATGTTGTTGAACATACAAATGACAGGTTCTAGTAGATTGCAGATGTGCTGGATCTCGTTTGTTTGTATCTCCTAGACACTTCCTTCTATTTTCATTCTCCAATTACATCTTTTTATATATTTTTGCAATGATGTCTTTGCAGCATCGGTGACTGCATTATTTAAGCATGTTGAAAGTGTAGACGAGAGTACTGATGAAAATATTCGGGATAAGGTCTTGACCTTCATAAGAGACAAGGTATAGCTTCTCTCGTCTTTCACCTTTCCTTTTTTGGTAATTTGCTACCCTCTGAAGTTGTGGGAAATAGCTAAAGTAAGCTTGAGTATTTAAAGAATCTAGGCTCATTGTGTTGGTTGCAGGTCTTTTCTCTTAAAGCTGAACTTCTGAAGCCACAGGAGCAAATGGAAAGACATATAACTGATTTAATAAAAAAGGTGATTCTACAATTTAATTTCTTTACTAAAGTATCTCTTGCTTCTGTTACTACACCTTTATCACATCAATGTTGTCAGGATCGGGATTCTACTTTGGATCGATGAAGTAGGTAAGATCGAATTGGTAGGATCTAATCGTAGGATCATAAGATTCTACAAGCTCACTAAATATAGGTTTTTATTTGGTAAAAACATAAAATTGAAGATCAAAATACATATTTATTAATATTTATCTAGATTATTGATGATTAATAATTTTTTTTTCAGTTTATGATCATGTTCTTACAACTTACACAATATTCAGATTTTGCAATGTCATTATATAAAATATATATTTATTCTTTTATCATAAACTTGGATCGTAGGATCGTAAGATCGTAGGATCGTGTTATGATCCTACCTCTAGAAATTTTCAAACGAATATGATCGTAAGATTCTACAACCATAATAGAATCATAAGATCTGGGATCGGTCAAGTGTTTTTGGATCGTAAAATCGTAGAATCATAGGATCAAATCGGGATTCTGACAACAATGTATCACATTCCACTGGCTGTGAAAACATATATACAGCAGGTTGAGTAAAACCGTATATCAGATACAGTTGTAAAAACCATATTGGATATATGGTTTTGAAAGTCATAAATTTTAGTATACGATCTCCGATATGGTTTTAGCAGGTATATGGTTTTTGGATGCCCAAAAAAACCAGATATCCTCGGTCCTTAGTTTTCGGATCTATGATCAAGAATAGCAGATCCACGGCACCATTAACGCCATTAAGAACCAACTAATCATCAGTGCTATCCTAACCCATACTATTGAGGCATTGACACCACTCACCAACAAGATCCTCTAGCTACTACCATCGAACCACCACCTTAACTCATATTACAGCCACCAAACACTCGATCCACACCAACAACCCCCAAACCACCATCTAACCCATAACTGTCATCCGTAACGCACCGTAAGTCGCTCTAACTGTAGCCACCATCAAATTGACGGTCGGGCCATGACCTATCTCTCACGCGATGTATTAATCAGTGTTTTTGGTTTAATTTCTTATACTCTTGTTGGTGGTTTTGGTGGTGGGTTGAGTATTGCGCTGGTGGTTTCTGATGTGGTGTGTCCAGGACTCAAGGGTGGGAGTGGTTGAATCTTGCACCGGTGTTAGTTGTGGTGGATAGAGGTTATGGTGGGTTGTAGGTGTTGCTGGTGGTTCATTTGTGTTTGAGTCATCTACGGAGGGGTCAGTGGGCCGAGGTCGTTGGTGAACAGCGCTTCTATCATTTGCTCGAGCGAGCAAGGGGTGCTTATTTGGGATGTGAGGTGGTGCTGACAGATTTGGAAGGTGGTTGGTGGTGAGGAGGAATAAGGGTGAGGGTTGGAGGTCGGTGAGGCCACTGAGGAATTGATAAAGTTAAGTGTAAAAAGGGTTTCATTTTTGAGGTTGGCTGTGTGAGGGCAGAGGGGTCTATGATAGACCTTCTATCAAGTTATGCCTAAAAAGTTCAGAGCATTTGACAATTTTTTTTATTTAAAAATTGAAATCGGGTCAGGTAAATGTTTTCATTTTTGGCCGACCCAGATACGATTCGTTTTTTCTAAATCCGTGTCGTATATACGACAATTCATACGATTTAAACCGTACACCGTATTGCATTCATATCGCAGAACCATATTTTAGTTTTTTGCTCACCCCTAAATACATCATTTCTCATTTTATTAACTGTGTTGTATTTTTCTTCAACTTGTTGCAGAGTCTTCGAGATGTAACTGGTGGAGAATTCAAGATGTTCATAGACTTCTTAAAAACTCTAAGTATCTTTGGTGACAAAGCTCCTCGAGAGCGTGTTCAAGAGCTTATGGAAATCATAGAAAGCCAAGCTGATCTAGATTCACAGTTCAATGTAGCTTCTATTCCTTTCCCATTTAATTTTTTTTTTTTTTTTTTTATTTAATTTTTTTTTTTTTTCTGTTTTTCTTTTGAGGGTTGTTAGTTGTTATACTCGTATTGGTTGCATGTGAGAGAAGCTGTAATGAATATGTTCATCGGTTGAGAGCAAAAAATTGGCTATCGGTTACAGTGTTGAGCTTGATTAGTAAAGCTTTAATGCAAGAGTTTCTTTCATTGCAGGCATCAGATGTTGACCATATTGATAGACTTATCTCGTGCCTATATATTGCCATTCCCTTTTTCATCGTAAGTATTGTCTTCTCACTTTGGTTCACTTTATATCTCCTTCATATTCTTTCCTGCTCTTAATTATTTTCTTCTATTGCGCAGCGCGGTGCATCCAACAGCAAATTTCTCAATTATGTGAGCGAACATATTGTTCCTGTTCTGGATAAGGTAATTTTTTTTGAGAAATTTAGTCATTCATATTTCTACAGTTATCTCTCTTGAGCAATATGTGGTCATGTGGCATTTCAGCGCTGTAATCCACTTTGTACTGGCAGTTGGAAACTTTGTCTGGAGATGAAGTCAAGTTGAGCCTAGCTGGCTCTGACATGCCCAAATTCAACTTTATCATTCCTGCTAGATTGTAATTCCATGCTATAACTCTTCAACTTCTAGTCTTAACCCAAGGATTGGTTAGCCCTTAACTGGTACAAGCTGGGTTGAAAGCTTTCATGTTAAATATACCATTAAAGCTTAAGACACCTGATTGAACTGTCATGTAGCTTGTTCAATTCTGATAATGTTGTTGAAGGGAAACGACTCTCTCGTTACTGGTAAATCCAAGATATTGTACTTCCTCCATCCTATTTTATTGGCTCTATTCAATGTTGATGATCAAACAATGTCAACTTTGACCCTTTTTTTTCCTCTCAAAGTATACACTGCATATTAGTTTTTTAAATTGATGCTACTAAGAAAATTGTTAACTTGATATGATCTAATATCTAATGTAACAAATTAGACATAATATTTCTACATCTTTTTGGAGAAATTAATGGTCGGTCAAGTGATCCCAATTGACCAGCATAATCAATCAGATAGGGATAATAAAATTAGGATGGAGATAGTAGTGTTTATCGGACTAAAAAATCTTCAAGCTAAGAATATTCATTAATCATAAACAGATACTAAATGAGCCTTTTAATTCCATGATTGTTACTACATGCACCATATGACACAGTCTCTTTTGACGCAAGCTGGTCAATGACTGGATGCTGAGGACGTTACTCATTATTATAATGCATATCGATACAGAAACAAGTGGACGCTATAGTTGAGTTCTAGCTGCGTGTTGAATTTAGTTCGTTCAGTCATTCACAATGTTATTAATTCTATGGTCCTGCCATGATTAGCATCCAAACTCCATGAACATATTGAGCTTTCTAAATCTTAGCTACAATGGTATCTATGATATTTTTTGCTGCTTATGATACTATGTTTTGCGTATTCACTTATGCATATTGGAGGCTTTGTTCTTTTGCGTCATTCAGTGGTCTATTTAATTTTGTATTGTCTTATGGTAAAATCTTTTCTCGTTTACTTTCAATACTCAGCTTCCAGAGGAGCGTAAGCTAGATCTGCTCAAGAATCTCGCTGAAAGTTCCCCACATACTGTACCACAAGATGCACGTCGGATTCTTCCTTCAATTGTTCAGCTTTTAAAGGTATCCAGTATGTTGTTTGCGTCACTTTTAGGCTATATGTGGCTGGATTTAATCATAATTGTGTTGTATAGTTTTCATCAAGTAAAGGAATGGTGGTAGATGAAGGTAAAATAGAAAGTGACTCATAGAGGAGTTTTTTGAGTTGATGTGTCTATGCAATGGTGGTGGTTCATTTCCCAACTACTCAGGCTGGCAAATGTGTTTTTTTGTTTTGTTCTGCTTTATAAAGGAGCACTATACTTGTATAACTAAGTATCTTTTTTAATTTAAAACTTCTTACAACTGTCTTTTTTATCTGTATTAAAAAAGAGTTTCTCATTATATGACACGGACGTGTCTTTTTGTCGTGCAGAAATATATGCCTCAAAAGAGGACTGGGGAAGAGATGAACTTTACTTATGTAGAATGTCTGTTGTACACGTTTCACCATTTAGCCTCAAAGGTTAGAAGTTTCTTCATTGCCGATAATGTCGTCGTCGAATCATGTGAGATTCGATGATCGTTGATGCGTTTTTTACACTTTCACTTACTGGTGTGTCTTTGTTGCCTCCAGACTCCTAATGCTACCAACAGCCTTTGTGGGTACAAGATAGTTACTGGCCAGCCATCAGACAGAATAGGGGAGGATTTCTCTGAGCAGTTTAAGGACTTTACAGAGAAGTAATGAATTCTCTTGCAATCAACAATGTGTTTCTAGTTCATTATAGTCCTCATAGAGTGAGATTGAGCTTTTGTACATCCATTATTAAATCCCCGTGCCTGTTGATGTCTTCATATGATGTTTTGGGGAAAACACATAGTTGCTAAACTGCTAATAAAAGCTGGTAAAAGGCTAGGTGCCTCCTTACTTTGAAGGGGTAAAGCAGTTGACAATGGACATAATACAAAACATGCCTCCTTCAACCTACGTTTGTCTGGATCACCCACGTTCCAGAATATTATCTTTTTTATTAATTTTTTGTTAGTCATAGCTTGAGGAAATGATGTCTGGGGCTACTGTTGTTTGGTACAAAATGTTATCTTCAAAGAACATTATTTTTATGCTCTTTTAGCATACATAATTCGTTTTAAGAGGAGATATATACTCAGAAACATGGTATTAATTTAACAATACTCACCTATGTTTAGTTATGTGATTCCCATTCTTCACTCTGAATCATAGATTTGAATAGGTAACTTGAATAACATAGCTTTGTGGTCAATACTTTATTTTTATTTTTTTTAAAAGGAGATGCTCAAACGTGGGTAATAACGTTTCAACATAATTGTGGCCTTGTTGGTGTCTTATTCCATTTAGTATCTTCAAATAACATAATTGTGCCTTGTTGACGACCTGTTTGTTTGACGGCCTGTTCCATTTGACTTTTACGGTGTTATATCTCGTAAAAGCTTTCCAATTGGTTTAGCTACATAGCTGAATTTATTCCTTGATGGCATTATTAGCTCTTTATATGAGCTTTCCAATTGACGGCCTGTTGCATTTGACTCTCAATCATAGCCTAAGGAGAGCAGATATATTTGCTTTAGTTTGATTTGATGTTATTAGCTCTTTGTAGTCTGTAATTAGTTCCAAATCCATATTTTACTCTGCATAATAGATTTGTCAACATAATGTGGCCCTTCATCTTCTTTTACTGTTTTGTGGATACTCATGTTATTGTGTCGGTTGTGACAGGTTGACTTGTGTCGAGGATCTCTCTAGGGCTACCGTGAAGAAGTTAACCCAAGGGATGAATGTACAAAACAAGAGGATGGCAACCGCGTCAAATGAAGTAAAAGAAAAGATTGTAAGTAAAACCCCTTATCGGTCAAATATCCTGGACCAATAACCTTCAAAGCTTTTCGATTTGGGAATATTCAAAGCATCAAAGGTTCTAGTGTTTTCAAGGAATTATGTCACTTAAAAGAAGAGTTAGGAATATGATCCGAACATACCATGTTAAAGGTTATTGTTTGAGATGACTAGATTACTACGTATGCATTATGTGCTGGTATTCAAGTATCAAGTCGATATGAAAAATATTTAATTTAGATTATGTCTTTATCTGACTAAATTTTGTGGCTTTCTTGAAGAAAAATGAAAAACAGAATGCTGCAGCAGGGCTCAAAACCTGCAATAACATACTGGCCATGACACAGGTATGATTAACCGGGCTTTGGACCATGTAATTTTTTCTATCTTGTGTCCGGATTGATCAAACTTAATTGGTCTTTTGTTGATCAGCCATTGCACAAAAGCTCACCATTATTCATCAGTGACAAGCGGATCATTCTATCATGGAAAGAAGATGCTAAATCTGCTGTTTCTCAAGTTACTGGTGGTTCTGGGTATGTGTTGTATTGGCCAACTTCTGGCACACATCTAAGACTTTTGATTAATTCTGTCTGATACTTGTAGAAGCTTTGGAGATCATGGCTAGTAGACTTGGAAAAGCTGATGCAACAAGGAATTTATAGCCACTTGAAACAACTCAAACCCCAACCGGAATCTATAGACTTGGACCGACCCAACCCTAACCCGAAAAAGAACAACTCACAGACTCAGACCCATACCACGATTAACTCGATTCGGAACTACTTGAAACAACTTGGCACAAAAATGACCCGATCTGTTATGAAGCGATCAAAAATGATGAATTTGGATAATAAACAAAACCTTTATGGCCACGATCTGAATGATCTGATTCACCCAGCTAGTAACCATTCACCTGAAGGTAACTGAACACGAACCTAATGTTAACATCACACCCTAAATGACCCATCGTGGATCCTAATGATCTGTTTAACAGGTCTTATCAGTTTATTCATTCGTATAACATGGTAGTGTGTTATTTTCAAGGGGTTTCGTTTACATATGTTTTCAATTGTTTTTCTGCAAATTTTATTACGGTGGCATATGAACAGTTTTGGTTAATTCGATTTAATTTTATCATTGTAGGGGAAAGCGGCCTGCTAGTACTGCTATTAATGGTTCAAATAACATTGCCGCTAAAAAGGGTCGTGGAGCCGGAGGATCTCAGAATCAGCTTGTTAGCAGGGCCTTTGACAGCATCGGTTACAGAGGAAGAGGAGGTGGTCGAGGAGGAAGAGGAAGAGGAAGAGGATGGGGTGGACGCGGTAGAGGTAGAAGCTTTCGGCAATTCTGAATGTTAACTCGTGAAGGGCAATGATAGTTGGGATACACCCCAAGTTGCTCTTAGTTGCAAATAGCAAATCTGTGTTGAGATAGAGAACTGGAATAGCTGATACTTAGTTTTTAGGCTTGTTGGTTGAGATAGAGAACTGGAATAGCTGATGTAGTTTTTAGGCTTGTTCAATTACACACTTCCTGAGATATTTGATTATCAATATTTTTAGCGTTTGTTGTATTAAAACTTGTTCATCATTGACGTTTATTTTATGCATTTGCAAGTTTTCATAGCTTGTTCAATCCCAGTTATGGACGTGTCTTCCTTCTACGATACAAAGGCGACAGCCCCATTGGAAGAAAGCATCTGTCGGAGCATAAGATTTTCACTTGCTTGCCATCATATCAGCAGGAATGCGGTGATTATGCTAAAAACTATTACTGAACTTCAAAACCTTAGATGTGTGTTTTCAGCACCTAAAAGTCCCAAACACCCTCTAATCAGTGTCAATGTTAATTAAAGAAAAAAGGATTAAAACAATTGAAGATTATGGAATTAAGTTAATGAGTTCGGCGATTTGGAGGGTTTTAGTAGACTGATTTAATCGGTTCAATCTATTTTTCGTCGTCCACTTTGATAGCAATAAGTTCAACGTTATTAACTTCATAGATTTTGGACCATCCTCCATCGAGCCAGGTACTTGACTAACTTGAGAAATTACTACCCTAGAAAGCCATTTTTAGGGTCGGACGTAAATCACGTAATCCAATAACGTATAGCGTCAAATGAGATAAAATTACACAAGTTAGTGTAAGTATATTATTATGGAAATTTATATTACTGAAGCCCCGTAGCTCAGTTGGTTAGAGCGTTGGTCTTATGAGCCGAAGGTCGCGGGTTCGAGCCCCGCCGGGACTATATTTTTGTTAATTTCCTGCTATAGGGAAATGACCGAATTGCCCTTGTTCGTTTGCGTATTGTTTTCCATGCATTCGAGAGTTGCCAGGAAAATTGTCGCACGGTGTTTATTTTAATTGGGGCCGTTTGATTCAAACAATTAAAATGGAATGGACCAAACATTCAAAATATGAGTAATAGAATGGACGATCAACTATAATGGATGAGATTACGTAGCTTTGAATTTTAAAAATAGTACTCCCTCCACACATTACTGTTCTTCCCATTTCATTAAAATATTATTCACATATAAATTATAATAGAGAAATGGGAAGAACATTAATGTGCGAAGGGAGTAGTATTTTATCAAAAATAAATATGAGATAAATTATATGTGCATTAAAATTTAAAAGTGCTTTTAAGTTTTATACCGAGCATGAATTTCAATTGGTTTGAGGAACAAAGGTAGTAACATGTTTTAGAATAAATTAGGTTAATCACCAATGTAATGCTCCTCGCTAGAGGTGACAATCTGGTCGTCCGTGTCGGGTCATATCGAGTTCGAATCATATCGGGTTATGGGTTAGATTTGGGTTGCTTACGGGTTAGGTTAGTCGAGTCAATTATTTGCTGAGGTTCGCGACTGGTCGGGTCATTTAGATAGATTTGTCGGGTGGGGTGGGGTTTGTGTGGGGTTTCGGTGGGCTGGATCATTATCAGGTTCATTATTAGGTAGGGGCATTCTGATAATTTGTAAGGTCAAAATGGGCCGATTTTGCCTGATTTGGCTCATCAACTCATTATTGATCTATTTTTTCTGATTATTTCTTAGAGAATGTCGATTTTTTTAAGGTCTTTAATCGTATAAAGGAAACAATGTTGATTTTTTTAGAGGATTTTAATATATTTTTTAACATTTTTTTCCATTGAGTTTTATCGTCTTAATTTGATTTTGTCGAGTTACAAGTCATTAATGAATCGGGTAAGATGAGATCGGTTTTGGTTTACAATATGTTCAGCTCCTATAAAACTAGTTTGCTTGAGCAGCAAGTCTCCCTTGTGGCGGGTCGGATCCTTGCGACGGATAATGTCACTCACAAAACGAATAGGGGGGACAAGGTGGGGGCACCCCCATGTGCTTCCCTCTCTTCTCTATTTGGGCATTTTGTGAGATAAAATGGTACCCGTCACAAGCTTGCAACGGGTACCTCCGTCATAAATGAGAATTTGTGTTGCTTGAGTTCAATTTTAATCACTCGAGTCAAATCAAACTTGTCAACTCTAGAGAAAGAGAATATGTTGTTTCCGAGAAAGTAGTTATAACAAAGAGCAAAATGAATGAATAAATAAAATAATTAAAATGTGGAAGGTGATCTAATATGTGTCCGAAATGGGTCTGTCATTTGGTTGGTCTCTTGTCATTATAGCAGTATAGTGTTGGTGTTGATCAATTACATTAAAGAAATTGTCACTTGCCAAACTAACCTCCCCTGGCCCTAGTAGTTGCCTCAGTGCTTTCATTGGACACACATCATACGAAACTAATTACGGACTTTGCTTTACCTGCTCACCTATTTTAGTATTTTATGTCTTACTTGGATATTTTTAATTTCACCTACTTTTCAAGTTCAATTTATATAGGTGGTTTCCTTTAATTTGAATAATTTTATTGGTGGTTTATATATTTTCTTTTATGTGATTTTGGTTTGGTTGCACCCTGCATTTTGATTTGAAGAATTATGTTTGTGGGCTATATTTTTTTATGCACATTGAATTATGGGATGGTGGTGCCTGGATAATTAATTCATGCGATCTAAGTATTACTTATTTTCTAATATGTATAATAACTTCATCTATGCATATAGGTTATAATTACTTAGAATTTCTTGCATAATACTCTCCCATATTAGTCAATAAAAATTGACTTTTTCGTGGTAGTCAATTAAATGAGATTTTTTATGATTGAAATAGAGGATATGTGTAGCAAAACAACACTCCTCATCATAAGTTTGAGCAGACTAACCTTTATTCGTTTTTGGAAATACGAGACTAGTAATATATAAACTATAAAAGATTTCAATTTTTCTGAAAATATATTACATCCAAAAAAAAGGAATGTGAAATGTACCAAATCTGCAAAACTACATATTTGGAAAACTTTCTTTGCATCATAAAAAGAAAAATTATAACTTGTTTTGCATTTATATGTTATGGGGCGTTTGGTATAGGAAAGGGAGAGGGAATGAGGTCAACAAAGGGAGACAAGGGGTAAGAAATCAGATTCCCTTTGATTTAAAACATTGTTTGGCTTGAAACTCGACAAAACATCGAGCCCTTGAACTCCACCCCAACAACACCCAGTACCATCACTCCCACCACAAAAATTGCCAACGGCACTGGCGGTAACTCTCGTTCCTCAAACCATCCACCTGCACCATCGTTTCCCCCAATCCCCACCGTTGAAAACCGCCACAGTTGACTTTGAAACACCCTCCCTCAATCTCGAAATTCCCTTCAACGCTATATATATGGTGTTTTGGGAGGTGGAGAAGGGAATTTCGGGGTTAGGGGAGGATGTTTCAAGGCTGGGGAGTGGTGGCTATGAGTGAAGGGTTGTGGGTGGTGCGCTGGAAGCGTGAAGGCAGTGGGGGAAGCAATTTGATGGTGGGGTAAATGGTGATGAACGAGATGGGGTGCACGGAGTTCGGTAAGCGATGGAGAGGGAAGAGTTGCCGGCGGTGGTTGTGGGTCACCGGCGACCATGATGGCAGAAGGGCGTCAATGGTGGGCTTCAAGTGGTGGTGGCAGGTGTCGGAATGTGGTAGTGACGGTTGATAATGGTGGATAGTAGGTGTTGGTTGGGGTGATTGGGGAAAGGGAATGGGATACCCATGGGGGGTGGGGTGAATGGATGTAAAGGTATCAAGGGGTAAGAAGGAGGGTAAGAGAATGATTGATTTGCTTAAACAAACACTAACTAAGGGAATGACGGATTTTTATTCCCTTTCCCTTTCTTTAACCCTATAGCAAACGCCCCCATATGTTATTTGATTTCCAACAATTTCTTTCAATTAAACAAGAAAAATTATAACTTGTTTTGCATTTATATGTTATTTGACTTCCTAGCAGTTCCTTCCCTTCTCTTCTCCCAAAACCTAACCAATTCGTTAATATTTCGACAATAATGGATCGTAATTTGTACACATAAATTAACTTTTTTAATACCGTATTTTAATCAATTTGATTAATATTTTTTTTATTAAAAAGGTTTATTTTAAAAATTAGGGTTTGGATTGATGTTGATTACAATTAAAAAAACGGGTCGTTGAAGGGGATGATTGTGGGGTTGTCGAACAGGACGGAGTAGGGTGGTTGAAGACAACCGGCCTGTTCATCCGCTGGATCCTTACAAAACCCTAAAAAAACCAACTCATCCCCTAAAAAATCCCTAATTTATGTTTCAATTTATCAGAAGAAATCTCATCAATAATTACCCAAAATGGTTTCCAAAAAGATGAAGAAAACCCCAATTAAATCCCTCAAGGACTGTCGCCGTACTCCGTATTACAACCGCAAGAAAACCCTTGTCAAATCCACCTCTGAAAAGTATGATTTTGTTGTTAGGCTTGTGATTGATGATGAAGTTTTGAATTTTTATGTGTTAAAAAGGCTTGGAGGGGAGAGGATTGTTTGTGTTGGGTGAGGAAATCGTTGTATACTGCTTTTTTTTTTTCTTTCTTCCTCTCTCTTGTTAGGGTTGAGAAATGAGAAGGTCATATTCGGAATAAAGGGCAAAAAAGTGCGTGATTAAGTAAATTAGTGCGTGAGATTTAGCAATTACGTAAATTTATTCATTTATAGGTTATTTGATTTCCAACAATTTCTTTCCATTAAACAAAATCATCCATTGTGTACTCATTTTAATTGCACTTTCCAATCTAAATTTATTCATTCATAGGTTATTTGATTTCCAACAATTTCTTTCAATTAAACAAGATAATCCATTATAACCTTTCCTAAATTATACTTGCCATTCAAAGATGTTCATTTATTTTAAATTTTTTCGATAATTATAATCTTTTAGTTTTCACGTCGACAAATTCGATCTTTTGAAATTATATTCATACATAAAAATGCTTCCACTCAAATAGGAAGAATATTGCTTTAAGATCAAATAATAGACACACAACCATTGCACTATTAAAAACTTGGTAAAGAGTTTGATACATTGCTTTCATCTAAAAAAGAGTTGATTATGAGTATAAAATGAATGTATCTTCAAACACCTCTTGAAAAACAGCTACAACTACACTAGAAAATCCTCACCCACTCTTGATTATCCAAATTCAAATCAAATTAATTGATTAAATGAGTCTGAGGCATCATTAATTTTGGTTGTTATCATAACATTATCATTATTAAATTAAAAAAAAAAAAGCAACAACCCTTTTGTATTCTTAATTAATTAATTAATTGATTTGTGTGCATAATTAGCTTTGATTTGATAATGCATTTGCTTCAGCTTTACTTACTTCTCTAATTAAGCGGCTTTGGTGAATTGGTGGGTCATTACTCATTTTGTGTTACTCATAAGTCATCACCATTTTTATGCAAAATTCTTCACTTTGCAAATTTCAGGATTCAACCAAACTTACCATATTAAGGAAATAATCTCTTCCTTGTCATACTGGTATGTCATATTATAACCCTTTTTTAGATCTTACTACTCATTTGTTTACATTTTATAGTTTAATTAGAGGTAAACAAATAATTGAAACGGAGGGAACACGTTTTTTTTTTAGTCAGTAACTCTTTGTTCGTTTTCTTGTTTTTATATAGTTTGCATTGCTCCAGAGGTGGGTGGAGCAAGAATGAAACTTTGGGGTAGAAAAATTTCCTCCTCTTGTTTTATATTTATACTAAGGTCTCGTGTTTAGGGACATCTGGGTAGCAAAAATCGATAACTTTTAACTATTTTTTGGGTCTTTGGGGGTAGCGCCTTGCTACCGGCTAGCTCCGCCCCTGCATTGCTCTGTCATGTGAGTGTGCCCAGTGTCTCCCTTTTCTATTACTCCTATTATTTTGATGAATATATCATCTTTAAACTGAGTCAAAAAACTCTTGAGTGATGAATATATCATCTTTAAACTGAGTCAAAAAATGTCAAATTTCCATTGACAAAATTTGACCATTCAAGGAATTTATTAATTATCAATTTTTTTCCTGATTTGTTTACAATTCAGTCGTTTCAGTAGTCTCTTGTGATGCATTATATTAGCAGTTTGTGCTATCATTTGTCCTAAGTTGATTCACTATATTGTGATGCATTATATTAGCAGTTTGTGCTATCATTTGTCCTAAGTTGATTCACTATATTGCCTTTAAATTCATAATACTACTTCATGCTGAAAGTTAAATGGTGGTGGCACTGGTGTCAAAACTTACTGCCACACACTAATATTTTTGTCACCGCTATGCAATGCCTTCCATTCTGATAATCCGCTTATGATGAGTATGCCTTCATGTTAGAATTACATTGGTGATATGTTGATGATAATACACTCTTTGACTCTTATTCATTTATTTCATAATGTTTTCAGGCATAATTATTTGATAATGTTTTCAGGCATAAGCTAAAATAAAGAATAGACATCTGAATACCCGATTATCAGAATGGGATCTGGAAATTGGTTCAAGACAATTATTAGCAAGAAGAAAGTGAAAGTTGACAAATCAAGTCTAGCAAAGGTTTGCAGCATATTTTGTTTTACAACACTTTATTATCATGTACTCCGTATTGTGTAATGTTGAATTGTGCTTATTGGTAAAAACTGAATTTCCGCATATTTTGTTTTACAACAGTTTCCTTCTGTACTAATGCGAAACATGTTAGTGGAATTGTGATGCAGATCATCTGTTCCTTCTTTTTCATATTTGTTGCAAACTCAAATTAAATTAATTTAGACCTCGAAATCTTCTGGATACATAAACTCACTATGTAATACTATAACATGATGTTGCAACTTCCTTTGATATTTAAGATGTAGTTTTACCATTCAAAAATGTAGTATTCGAGCCTCAATGATTCACTTCATCTATCGCATACCTCTCATTTTCCGAGTAACATAACATCTGTAAGTATACCCCAAAAAGAGAAGGTATTTCTGAGTAGGATTCTTATTTTGCTCATGTCTATCCAACTGATACTATTATGAATCAAGGCACAAAGACAGCTAATTGCTTCATGTTCTTCAGATATTTGTTGATTAGTGTTAATCACATAGTCATATCACATTGCATGAATTTACAGGGTTCTAACAAGACAAGTGGCTCGAAAAGTAAAGACCTTAATCTAGAGGACAATGGCAATGGCAAGGTCAGCTCTAAATCTAATGGTGCTCTTCCAAAGCTCAGTGAAGATGTTGCAGCTACTAGGATACAGACTGCAATCAGGGCCTACATGGTACATTATGAACTTGGCGATTCTTCCATATGATTTCAGGACTTGCAATTATTCCGCTGAATTAGCTTTGAAAGGCGCAAGGCACTCCAATGGGATGAACAGTTCTGGAGGGACTTTCTGTCTTAAGGGGTTTTAAGAACCCCACATGTTTTTTTAAGTACAAGTTGTTTTTACCAAACTAAGTTTGCCTAATCCTAACATTTTATAGTTTACGACCCCTTAATGAAAGGAATATTATGTCAATGGAACAAATATTGCAATCTAGAAGAAAATATTGTCGAAATTGCATAGTATTATGCTTTGCAATCTAGAACATTTTTTGCTAATTGCCTTAGTAAGCCTTGCGCCCGAACCCCTAGACGCCGATTTAGGTGTGCTTTTTTAAACTAAAGCCACTGCTAAACGCTAGAAGCTGTTCTTTTTGTTGGTGATGTAAATAGACAGGGTGGTAGGATGATAGTTTCTAATGCTTCATGAATTTTTTGTTTTGTCTGTAGGCAAGGAAAACTGTAAGGCGTATGAAAGGTACAATAAGATTCCAGAAACTTACAGAACTTAAGTCAGTGAAAAAACAATCTACGAGCACATTAGCTCATCTGCATTCATGGAGTAGGATACAATCTGAAATTAGAAACCGCCGTCTGAGTATGGTTATTGAAGGACGTCGCACACAAAAGAAGCTAGATAGCCAACTGAAGCTTGAGGCAAAACTTCATGACTTGGAGGTATGTATGATACTCAAGATCAACTTATAAGATTAGACTGCCATTTTTCACTTGTTTCAAAGAGAAGAGTTTTTGCTGGCAAATCATGGATTTACTGCCTTCAAATGATTATTATAGTGCATCTTTCCTTCTCTAGAAATTACAACTTAGACCTGAGGCTTCATGTCGTCACATAGCTTTTGATGCAGCCGACGATATCTTGGCCTCGTGATTAAGATGGAGGTACAATAAGGTTCAAAGAGACCAAAACTCCCTCCCTTGTTGCATTGGTCGTAACCTCATTATTGAAAAATGAAACCATTGTATCAGATAACGTCCAACTTCATCGCGACAGACTAACAGAGTTAAGATTTTGCTACCACGACCAGCTACTGCATTCTGAGGCAGTACCTGCCACATTTGTTATAGGAAGGCCGAGAGTTGGCTGCAGCAACTGATTCCAAATGTCTCAAACTGAGATTTAATACAATGTATATGCTCTTTTGACAGGTGGAGTGGAATAGTGGTGCCGATACAATGGAGGAGATACTAGCAAGAATACATCAAAAGGAAGAGGCAGCAGTGAAGAGGGAGCGAGCAATGGCTTACGCGTTCAATCATCAAGTAAATAGCTCAATTAATCATAATTATGTTTATATTTCGCTTGGTTTTTACTTACTCCAACCATTTGTGTTGCCTCTTTTGACTTTGTTGGTAACCTTTGACCATAATTCACCAAATATATGTGAAGTTACAGGGCTCGCATTAGTACTACCTTTGATTTATCAAATTAACTATTTTCAAATTTTTTAAAACTATTTTAAGAAAATAGCAGTCAAAGAATCAAAGATGACTATCAAAATCAAAGGAGGCAATATAAATAGAAGGAAGAAAGTATTGGCCTTGCTTTTTACTACTGTATTTGACTTTGTACGATGCATGATTCTAGTGGAGGGCAAATTGCAACCAAAATCAAGGCCCTTATCCTTCGGAACTTGGAAAATCTAATTGGGGATGGAGCTGGAAGGAACGATGGATTGCTGCTCGGCCGTGGGAAAACCGATTGCCATCTCCATCTATCAGTCCGAAGAAGGTGCAAACTAAGCCGACAATCAAGGTTGGGAAGAACAGCTATCTTTTATCTACTCAGAAATCAGTTCCTTCCAAATCCGCCATGCTTAATTTAAAGACAACTGAAAAAGGCAGAAGATTGTCGTACCCAGGAGCCGATAAACCAGTTGTGAAAAAATCAGATACTCCTACGAAACTACAAGAAGCAACTGTTGAGAAAACGAAGTTGGCGTCTTAGGAGAAAACATACAGATTCACAGATTTCCCTCGTTATTTCCAATCAATCGTCTTCATTTAAATGCTACTATTATTAATCTTATAAAAAATTACTTAAATTATGTATACTTGCTGGTGTGTGTATAGTTCTCCAATTGATACTGAATAAACATATAGGCACTCATCTGGCTTCGTCATTTCCGTTAATTTTTTCACCTTTTCCTTGCAATTTCATTTCGATTTGTAAATGTTGAAGAGAATGTACTATTTATGATGTATATATAAATATAATGCAGTTTTGAAAGATAATCCATGGATGCTGTGACCCTGCAATACAGTCTTTTTATTTAACATTCACTACAGAGTTGTAAGTTGTAACTCAATACAATAAGAGATGCATACACTGAACTACCATAAAACTGACAAGGGCATTAAGAAAGAGGCAAGCTTGTAATCTTGCATACAAGTTTCAAATATCAGCCATTGATTCAACATGATTGTTGGATGCTGGCATGGGAAATATTCCCTGATTAAACGACCTCTCAAACTGTTCCTGATATTGATGCCTTTGAGTAGAATTATACGACTTTGAAACCTCGTTAGAGAACGGAATTCTGACAAATGCTTCACATGAGGATGAAGGAAAGCATGAATTTTCGATCATGTGAGGGTGAGGAAATAACGCAGAGTTGTCCATGTAACGGTTTCCTGATGAGTTGTTTACATAATCAGATAAGCTGGGGATGTTCTGAACATATACAGCGTCCTCAAATTCTCCTTCATCAGACATTTTGAGGTCATTGGAGTGACCCGGCCGAACAAGGTAATCATAGTGTTGAGAAGATATGTCGAATAACTTCTCAATGGAGTCTTTAGACTTCTCGATAAGCCAATCAATGGTCTCGCTGGCACTTTCATAGCCAAGTCGATCCTGGACATCGTAGAATTGAATAGCTGTCTCGGGTGACAACCGAACCCTCCGGTCTTTTGGACCTTGGGCAGTGTCGACTTTAGTAGGCCGATATTTCCGCTTTGATGGCCGTGTAGTAGGCCCGTCTAGAATGTCAACTGTCTTTCCTGATGCAACCATCTGTACCGTTCAGGTAGTTTTACCCGAGTATTAGCTTCCGTTTCACAAATTTTACCAAAATGAATGTAATGATTTAGTTAGCGTTGTAACTAGTAGTTATGCTATGTGTTCTTATAAAGTGTTCAAATAATTGGCATCATTTTGGCTTCTCCTTCATCCACTGTATAACTTTTAGAAGTTGCATCAGAACAACAGACTCTTGATTCCCTGGAGAAATAGTTATTGTGTCAGCTTGCGAACGGTTGATATGACATTGCTTACACTATCATTCAAAAATCCTGGAAAAAATAAAACCGACAGCCTATATCAGTTCATATGTTGGGCAGTTTAAAAGTCACAGTATGTTTTGGACAAGGTAACATAGCTAGCTTAAATCGCGGAGTATCCATTAACACTCAAAAACAAAAACCATTTCAGCACTTAACTTGTTTTTATATAGTGTTACGTGCGACTAGACCTGAAAAACATATCATACTTGTCTGACCACCCGGATAACTAGACTTGAAATCCAAATTATACTCGAGCAAAAGAGCCCAAATATGATCCGAAATCCAAATTTATTTGAACTAGGCTTGCCATTTGATCTGAAATTTGTTGAGCCTGATACGGATACCTATGTGATCTTAAATGATGTGACCTGAGACCATCCGACTCAAACTAGCCGGATGTGCCGGTAATCTGAATGATTCATTTACCAGTTATACGTGTGACTCCCACATGCAAACTAATATTCATTGACGAAGAAAACTAAAGAAGCGGAAATGCTTAACGATGGCACTGTTATTGATGTCAGTAGACAAAACAATTCCATGCATTTGAAGAAACCTGCTGACAGTAAAACTGTTTAGTAGTCCGTAGTAACTAGTAACCACTTTTGGCGCTTTCTGCCAATAATTGGCTACTTTTTGTTCTATATTCTGTTCATGTAAATTCACTACATTTATATCCACTGTTACGGACCCGTGTGGCTATGACCAACAATTCTCTTTTTACATATTCATCGATGAAATCTTCATCGAAAAAGTAAATGCAATGAAGTTAAATGAAGATAGAGAGGAGGTGCAATGAAGTTTTCAAGTAATCTTCAAACTGAGGTTCACATGTGAGATGGGGATCAGCTTAAGTATCTGAAATCTGAATGACTGAATCAAACATAACCAAAAGTTGTGTTTGTACTATTTTTTGTAATGAAGTATTGTGTTCCTTTTGTGGGCCACCTTGATATGACAACTTTTTCCCCCTGCATTCTCTTACTTAACACTGTTTCTTAACACTTAACAGATCTTTACCTTCAAATGCTGGATTTTACTTAGTCTCTGAATTCACTCAGAATATAAGTTAAGCCTGTTGCCGTCTTTTAAGACGAACATATTTGTTTTAAGATTAAAATGAACAATTACCACCCCAATTCGATAGATCATAGATGGGACAAAGTCTTTGGTAATCTCGAGACATTTTGTTTTTGTGTCATCGAACCTATATGACATGGTTTAAGATAAGATCGATATATTCAACTTAAACAATAATTTGTAAAGTTCAGTTATTATATAAGGCCATTCTTGTTTTTTTACTACTCCCTCACTCACAATCATTTGTTTATCTTTTATATTCATTGTGAGAGATATTTTAATCAATCGTAAACAGTAGTTCCTTGTTTCATAGGAGTATAACTGTTAGATGTGATGTTAGAGAAGCAAGAGAGGAGGGAAAAGAGAGGGAAATGCGAATTCCATCGTTGATGGAGTATATGAAAGTGACATTATAACATATGTGTAACATGGTATGTGTCTTTTGTTGTTCCCTTTTACATAAATCATGCGTGCTCGTACACCACGCTTCTGAACTTATTACTGTGTCTTCACAGATTAACGTCCCTCACGTATTGCTTCTCGAATTTTTTGACCAATTGAGGTTATTTAGCAAATTAATTGGAATTTAAGGCCCGTTTCAAATTATTTAGAGTCCATGGGTTTACGTCATCACTTTTTATTTTATTTTTCCAGTTTTTAGGAAATGCCGCTTGGGAAACCAACGGCTTTAGTGTCTCTTAAGTAGCCAGAAGCGGATGCATGGTTGGCTTTAGTGAAGAGGGTAAGCTGTCGGGAAAACCAACGGTTTTACCAAATTTTCACTCCCAACATTTTGCAGTAGCTACTGGAAATTCTGGGAGAGTGGTGAAGAGGGTAAGCCTCTGAGAAGACTAGCGGCTTCACCAAATTTTCACTTCCAACATTTTCTAGTAGCTACTAGAAGTTCTAGGAAGGTGGTAGAAGAGGGTAAGCCACTGGGAAGACCGGCGGTTTCAGCAGAATTCCCATTTTCCAGAATATTGGAACTTTTTTAAAAAATGGAAAGGGGTAAGCCGCTAATCTTCCTGGCAGTTTTAGCCGAAAAAAAAAAACGCAACACTTGATTGCTAACAACACTCTCCCATTGCAATCAACCCAACACACTACACCAAGCACCAAGCTCCAAACACAACACATTACACCAAATCTTTTTTGACCAAATATCCAAAACACACACGCGCACACTTACACTTACACTTTGAAATAAAGTTCATACATTGAAATAACTAATTAAAAAGAAAGTTTATACAACAATTACATCTAACTTGAACTTACACTTTGAAATAAAATTCATAATTTGAAATAACTAATTAAAAAGAAAGTTCATACAATAATGCCATCTAACTTAGATACAGTCATACTTTGAAATAAAGTTCATACAAATTAACTAATTCCATTTAACTAAATGACACATTATCCCATTCTCGAGCGACATCTCTTTGTTTTTGATCTTGAACTTGAACCGGTAGGGATGTCCTCCTAAAGGATCAGAGTAAGTTGTAGATACCTCATTTCTACACCTCCCGTCAAACACCCAGTGATGATTGGGCCGTATGTTTAACATACGTAGCGATTTATGACAGTTCGTAAGTTCGTCGACAAGTGGTAGCTCAAAAAGTCGTGTCAACCCCTTGGTCGTCATCTACGCGCCGATACGGTCGTTTTGACAGTAATTAGAGTCAATTCGGAGTCCGAAGTCAAAACCGTCTCTGAAACCCGAGATCGTAAATCCCGAGTCAAAAGCAAAGTGCTTGCCAAAGGTAAGTATGTCATAATATATCGAGATTATGTCTCACGTTTAGTTCCATTTCACTTCCTTAGGCTAAACTTATCTTTACATTACAAAATGTGCATTTCATTTTAGCTTAATACGACAACCCGACTTTTAGGCTCATTTTACGAGGCGATTCCAACTTTTTTGGGTCTTTTCTATTTCACATAAAATTCTAGATATTTCTCTTAACTTTACAATGCCATCAAAATCACCTTAATTCGAGTCTTGTAGTGAAAGTTATGCCTAAAATACGACAGGCTTTCGACGCGCTTTCTTGCAGCGCAGAAAACCGCCTTAGAGAGGACGCAACTTTTGCTGTTCCTCTTCCCCAGGGTGTTTCTGTAATCCCCATCCTATTTGGAGGTCCGTTGACTAACCATAGGTACTTTTGACCATGTTAGACCCCTTTGATAAGGACGACACTGGAGTTACTTTGTGTTGTGGACCTAGAACTCGACCTAGTAAGGGCCACTCGGTCGAGTGTGGGTGACACTCGACCGAGTGCGGTGTACTCGGTCGAGTATGTTGGTACCCGACCGAGTGCATGAGCGGCAACGTAATATAAAGTTACGCGGAAGTCATAACCCGAAATCATTCATTTCATTTATTTTTCCTTAAAACCTAAAATCAGAACAACTTCTCCCTTTACCTCTTTTCCTCTATATCTTATTGAGCCTTCACCTAGGAGATCGCCATGGGAGTGGATGTGCGCGTCGGTTTTGATCTAATCATCAGTCCATCGAGTAAGGTATGTCATCGTTAATATCTGTGGGTTTTGGTTAGGGTTATGGTCGTTTGTAATTTGGTCATACCGTTGTTGTAGGTGTCGATAGCGGTCTTCCATGTGCATGTGTGTGTGGATGATTGATGCTGCTTGGATTCGCTAGAGGTATGGTTTCCCTACGCTGTTTAATTGGTATACATGTTATGTGGCAGTCTTTTGTGATTATTGTATGATTGAGATTCTTGTGTTGGATATTGGTATTTTTTGTGGAACCATTTTCGGGAGATGGTTCCAAACCCATGTTCGCCTCTTGTGGCTCCCGTCACAAGGGGGATGTGCACATTAATTATCTGGGTTGCTCGTTGCGAAGAGCGAGGCTTAGGTGGTAAGGATGCGGTCTCCACTGGCGGTGTGGATTACCCGTTGCGATGGGTGATCTGGCAGGGGTACGCACCTTGGTGTGTAGTCGGTTACTGGTTATTATGGAGTTTGGAGGTTGATTGTCACAATTGGTTTTGGTTGATTTTATGGTTTAAGTTATGGTTGTGTTATATTGTTTATTCAGTTGACTGACCTCGTTTTATGTTTTCAAAACTGTGATGATCCAGTCGGGGATGGTGAGCAGGATGACTTACAGGGTTAGTATGGATATATGGATGTGATACTGTCTTGGTGTATGCTGCGGGTTGGGAGATCGTATGACATAACAATGCTCGTCGATGATAATAGTGTCATCAGTTGTATCTTTCTTTTCTTATGTAGCTAGGTTGTAATTCAGTCTTCCGTTGTAATTATGTAAAGTATCTATTAAATGTTCTTAAATGGTCAATTTGATATACTTACCTCGGGCAACCGATATGGTAGCGCCTTTGGTTATCAGGGAAGGCCTAGTTAAGGCTCCTTGGTATGTAGGGGTGTTACAGTTTCTCAGCTGAAAATAAAACGGTTTATCTCTTTCCTAATTTCGCCGTATCTCTTCTAGATCTTTTTCGTAAACCTTATTTCTTGCTTAGTATAAATAGAGGCCTCCGCCTCACATATTTTTCACGCGAGTATCCGCCCCTTCTCTTCTCCCTTTGAATTCTAGGACTTTTGTTATTGTTATTGACGCTTACGTGCTTGATCACTCGACCACGTAAGCCCAGATCCTTCTGGGTACCAGTCTCGTTGCATAGACTGACCAATTTGACCAACTCCACTTAATCAACTCAATCAATAGCTTTCTAAATTCCTTTTTTAAGGGCATTTTCAATCCTACATCGAGTTCAACACCACTAACGACAATTTAGTTAATCTTGCTTCGTAAACATGTAAGTCTGAGGGTGTAAATATTCCCTTTAATTTGTATTTCTTTTATATATTTATAATTTATGTAAGAGTTTATGATATAAGCATGCTCGAAACCGTCTTTCAAAAACATGTTTTAAAACCTTTGATGAGTCGTATTTATATACACTTTTATGATTTCCCTTAGCTACTTTTGAGACGGTTTTGTGCATTGATATGTCATTTTATATGCCGTTTATGTTAGAATGTCGATACTTCCACTATTTGGTGTTTAAATGCAGATTGGATGCATTTGTGGAGTAATTCGATGATAATGAGCACCGAGGAGTCGGCAAGACGGAATTCGAGGAAGATAGCACGAAAACCAAGAGAAAAGGTAGAAAGAAGAGAAGAAATCACAAAATTAAAGTTTTGAGCTTGGTTCCTCGATCGAGCAGGCAGTAACTCGATCGAGCATGATGTCTTCGATTGAGTTAGCTTGACTCGATCGAGGATCCTTTTTGCTGTAGACTTTCCGGAAAATCTTTTAAGTCGGTTGTTTTGTAATATAAATAGGAAACTCGTGTTTCATTGCAAGATTACGTTTTTATTCTGCATTCAGCACACTTAGAAAACCTTAGACCTTATTTTAATAATTGATTAATTCGGATTTATGTTTCGCATTTGTTAATTCCTTAGCTACGGTAATCATTCTTCGCACTTTAATTTCAATTCAAGTTATTGAAATTACTTCTTTATTCATCTTTTGTGTCTTTAATTATGTTTTCCCTTATTGTTATTGTAACACCTCCATACTCCGAGGCACCTTACCAAGGACTACCTCTGAATACAGGGATGCTACCATCTCGGTTTTCCGAGGCAGTGAAAATCATAGTAACCATAATGAAACATTATAAATATAAATATAATTTAAATGATTACAACATCCTCCATAAACCGGAGTACACAAGCCAAACAAAAACAAAAGTATAACTAATATCGTCTGCGGAAGCTAATGTATAATCGTAAGACTTCACCCTGCTAACCCCGCCGCATAGTCAACAACCATCATCGTCATTACCTGCTAAACCAATTGCTCACCATCCCCGAATGGACCACCACTTTTTTTAAAACATTAAACGGGGTCATTCAGCTGAACAACTATATACGATACAATGCAAACAATAAGTAAAGTACCACGCCGCCACCATCACCGCCATCACCACACCACACCGGTATCGGGACACACCCAGACATACCGCATCACCACACCACGCTGGTACCGGGACACACCCAGACGTACCACATCACAAGCAACCGACTACACACCGAAGTATGTAGCCCTGCCAGTGGAAGACCG
>VHZZ01003377.1:26180-39196 GCA_009801015.1 Silene noctiflora
AACTTAACATCACTAGTTATTTCATTTGCACTTTTACTATGAATTACATGTTGAACCTATTTCCCTAGATTGTTTCTCTCATATAGTTTTCATCATATTTTATATATTGCATTTTATCTAGTTTAATTTATAGTTTGTTTTTTATAGTTTGTTATTTATAGTTTTTCCTTTATTGTTTTAACCCTCTCAAACAAACAAAACGTGACAACCTTAGGGAAGTATTGAGACTTAGAAATTCATATACCGCCTCCCGTGGATACTACATTTCTTATGTTGTACCGCTAGGGTATTTTTGCATAGGTGTGCGACCGCCTATCACCTATATTACTCACTTCGCCCCTATTTTTCATTTCAACTTTCCAATTTTGCCCTTCTCTCTCTACAATATATTTTTAACATTAATTTGTATCGATTAATCGAAAATCAGTGACAGTAACTTAAATTAGATATGAATTATCGTATTAATTACCGAAGAATTAACAAAAAAACAATATTGAACTAACGAATTGATGAACATTTGACTATGTTAGACGATTATTGATACTAACATAAATGATAAATAATGACGATTTAAATTGGGATAACAATTGACTATTAAGAACGAAAAACTTTAAGCGACCATAACTTTATGCTCGGGTGTCCGATTTTGACGAATTTTTTTTTTCAAATCGTTTAACTTTACGAGACGAACACAATGGTAAAAAAAAGTTGGAAAATGGACCCATTCGTGTGAAAAAACACGAACTGGCCTAGGCCGGTTCTTGTGAATCACGGGAATTGGCCTAAGTCAGTTCATGTAAATCACACGAATGGGCCTAGGCCTGTTTATGTGGATTACACGAACTGGCCTAGGTTGGTTCGTGTAAACCATATGAACTGGCCTAGGCTAGTTCCTGCTTTTCACACAATGGGCCCATTTTCCTTTTTTTTACCGTTGTGTTCGTCTCGTAAAGTTATGCGATTTGAAAAAAAATTCGTCAAAATTGGATACCCGAGCACAAAGTTATGGTCGTTTGAAATTGTTTTTCGTTTCTAATCGTCATTTTTATTTTTAATTTAATCGTTTTTTGTGATTAATTATCGTTGTTATTAATCATCGTTTAATAATATAGGAAAATCAATGTTACTAAAATACGTAAAGAACGCAAAGTGATATGTGGGGTTTTGATTTTTCGAAGCGGTTTTGAGTCTGTTAATTTTTTAAGCGGGTTTTTAAAATTTTGAAATCGGAACTCGAAAAAAAAAAAAAAAAAAGGTAGTGTACAAAGGAGTTTTAATAACTCAAGGCTAATAAGGTAATATGTTAGGGGCGTAATATAGCAAACCCATTTAATTATTACATCCAAATTATTACCAAGTATCAATATGTCATCAACATATAGGCATATAATCACACAATCAGATTCTACCACTTCGGAATACACACATGATTCAGAATTGTTAACCATATACCCATTATTTACCAAAGTGTTGTTAAATTTCTCATACCACTGTTTAGGTACTTGTTTTAGACCATATAGTGATTTGTTCAGTTTACACACTTTATTCTCTTGACCCTTTACCACAAATCCTTCAGGTTGCGACATATATATCTCTTCCCTTAGTTCACCATTCAAAAAAGCAGTTTTAACATTCATCTGATGTATAATAAGGTTATGAATGGCAGCTAAGATGACAAGAGTTCTTATAGTCAAAATTTTAGTCACAGGAGAATAAGTACAAAAAAAAATCAATATCTTTCTTCTGTGTAAAAGCTTTAACCACAAGTATAGCTTTGAATCTTTCTATTATACCGTCATGTCTCATTTTCTTTTTAAAGATCCATTTACTTATAATGAGTTCACTACCTTTAGGTAAATCAGTCAACTCCCAAGTCTGATTAGACACAATAAATCAAGTCCACTTTTAATAACATCTTTTCAAAAATTACCATCAATAGATTTCATTGCCTCACTATACGTTTTTGGGTCATCTACTATTAAAAAAGCTGAAACAAATTCATCACTAGCACAAACAGTGTATCCATGTTCAGACAGTAAAGTGAAATCATCACAAAACTTCTTTGCTTATGTAACACCCTCCATCTACCAGAGTGTCTTACCAAGGTTTTCCTTGGCAAATGAGAGTGCAACCATCTCGGTTACCCGAGGTAGCACGCATCAAAAGTACCATAATGAAATAGAAATGTAAATGATAAATTTAAATCAAAGTTACATGGTCTCAAAATACTCAAACTGAAAGAAAAGTGTAATACAACACTAGCTAGGTGACAACTACTCGAAACAGCGAAAGCTAAACATGTGATGACTCGCCGGCGCCCATCCAATCCCGCAAACATGCTCACATATCAATACCTGCTAGATTCACAGCTCACCATTCACCGGAAATATCAAATAGATCACCACAGTTTTGAAAATATACGAAGGGTGAGTATAACCACACAATTAACCATAAACATATACAAAAGATGAACTCAAGCTAACACGATCAATACTTCAATCATCCTCCAAACTCCGTAGTAACCAATGACTCCCATCGCAACGAGAAGTCGGGTTCCCATCGCAACAGATAACTCACCCCAGCCGATGTCAAACCGCAGCGTGGACATCAAATTCCCCTCATCGCAACGAGCGAACCCAAGCCCATTAATGTGTGCATCCCCCTAGTGACGAGAGTCACAAGAGGCGAAACAAAGGGGTGAAACCATCTCCCGACATGGCCAACAATATCACCACAACTCCATCACCATCCAACAACAATACACATCATGATAATCACACAAACATGAATCACAACCACGCCATGTAATTATTCTCAGTAGGGAACCATAGAGAGTACCAAAATGGTGGACTGAACCTGACTCAATAACCCAAATGTCAATCAAATTCAAATTATATTCTTTATGCGTTTTCAGCGAAAGGATAGTATTGGCATAGGGGAAAAGGATAGTGTTTAAAAGACAAAAGAAACACGTAGCATTTCTATGTTTATTTAGCAGAAGCCTCTGAAATTCATCCTACATTGGTAAGGTTTCTAAGGTTAACCTCAAAGGAGTATCATACTCCCTCCATCCCGATTATTCGATTACCTAATTCACTTTGGGAAATTGATCGTCCGAAACCATTTTGCCCACTTGTCATCTAATAACAATTACAAGTGGTCCTCACTTATTTTCTTATCCTTTGTGTCAAATTCAAAGATAAACAAATGGTTGGGCAGTGAAAATAACTCATATCTAAAATAAACTTAAAATAATAGTTTATTGACATTCATGCACAAATCTTTACAAAAAAGGTTCCGAAGCTAATAACCTTCACAATCCTCCGTCCATAATGATAAAATCGATCTGTCATTTTCTGGTTCCATCTAATTTTCTTTACAAAGTAAAAGAAACTTGTGCAAGCTGGAAAATGAGCAAAGCAAAACATTGCATACTTGGATAGGTCAAAGTTTGGCTAAAGGGGTAAATTAATCACAAAAGTTGGGCATTAGGTCTAGTTTTTCCATTAACTTTCAGGAAAATATCCTTGTTAAATGGTAGTTTGCGGTCAGTCATACAAGGCACGCATGCAGCTAGACTTGTTAAAGATCACTGCATACAAACATGTGAAAAATCAACTCAACACAATTACAGTATAATGGCTGTGTTTAAAAAGAATGAGCGACAAGACGGCTGGCTGAACTACAAGACCAGAATTGACTTTCACAGAGGGTGAAAACTACAGAAGCTAAACATTACAGGCATAATCCTTGAGACAAAAATGAGGGTAAGATTAGAAAGTGTAACAATATGCACCCTTCTGCACTAATTTCCAACCGGTGCACAACATTTCAGACTACTATCATACGTCTGCTTATCAAGTTGCGTATACTGAAATTTTAACACGGGAGACGGAACTTTAGGACGAGGGCAATAACAGAGTCATTCATGAGCATTTCGATCGCCACTTTACATAACTGGAACTCATTGATCTCCTTGCAAACAATATAGCTGGCGAATATTTCCAGAAGCTGCAACAGGGACAAAGATAGTTAAAAGCATCATACAAAGAGAAAACAAACTCTCAAATCCAGTCATTGCCATTTGTATGTCTCATGGTTTCTATATGTGAGACTGAGACGGTCTCTCAAGAGATTTACCTATGGATACATCAAATTCAGTCATTTCTTTATTCTATTGTTTAGTATGTTGCAGGTATATGGGTGGAGATTTTAGTTAGTCTTACTGCTCACATTACAGTATATACGAGAGTAATAGGAGAGCAGAAATAGTATTTTAGTAGTACTCCGTAATAACCAACCAAGAGATTAGTCCTCACCATATAGCCAATCTTTAAATAACAGGTGAAGTGCACAGGACAATTCTCGTTTTTTGGCCTCGTCAAGGGGAGTTTCCTGCAAAATTTGCTTAGCCTCCCCCAAATTTGAATGCTGGAAGGCAAAATAACAATTTGTTGGGTCACATAATAAGAATATAAGCAAAATATAGTACAGGTTGAAAAAAAGCAAGAGCACTTAGCGTCAGAGAATGTAATAGACAAATTTCAACCCACATTTTTAAGCTGAGAGGCGGAGTAAGGCTCAGGAAGGGGAAATGGATTGTCTTTAGTGGTGGGTCCAGGCGCTTCACCAGCAAACCAGTTTGGAATCTACATAACCAAATCACGGCACAAACTAAATCAACAACACTTAAAATACATCTACTTGTTCAAATATTTCTTTATTCTTCTATGTTGGATGAAAATTTCTTACGGGAGCTTACCAAGAAGTTTGTGAACTGATCAGGATCTAGTAGCGTAGCTGTCTCAGCTTGGACATCAGAAACACCCGCAGGATGCGATAATGAATCATGCGGATCAACAACACCCAATGGCAAAGGTTCATTCCATTTGTTAATAGTTGGCTCAATACCAACTTGATTCATATGCTCCTCCAATTCTGGATAAAACGTGTTGTATGGTGCCACCTAGACCATATATTAGCAGAATCCTCAAAAGTCACAACTGTGGTACTTTCTAGGAGTAGATGATAACTGACAAGGAAATCAAGCAAGTGTGTTTTGCATGAAACACATTTTTCGGATAACAGGAACAGAAGAAAGATAAGATAGGCACTAGTAAGCTAACTGACGAATTCAACGTCAAGATATGCCCTAGGCCCCTAGCTAATCTCTCTCACCACTAACCAGAAACTAGATTGAAATAATGTCAAAATATCATATTATCACCCCATGAGTTACCATATCCTCCCTACTTGAGTGAAAGAATTCTTAGGCACACCGAGTGCACCATACTATGGTACACTCTAGCCAATTAGAAGTCTCTTCTTTCATTCTATTTAGACTCTTACATATTTATTTACGGAAAATGTTCCCAATTCAAACCTTCTGATTGCCTTGGTGTATGATGTGTGGTACACCCGGTGTACCCAAAAAATTTATCATTTGAATGTTTTATTTAAGTAAGGATAGTATGGAAACTTCTTTTATAGAAAATGAGAGGGGGTAGTTATATTATGATGGACCAAAAAAGAACTAGTGTATACCCAGGGACCTATCGAACTCAAATCTTATCACTCTGTTAAGACGTCCGCATCAGCCTATCTTCCTTTTGTATTTCTTTTAAAGTATTCGAAAACTCAATGAGCAGATTTCAGTTCTATAGCCTCCTAGTTTCCGCCTCGCCATACGTACAGACAACGGTAAAAGAGGAGGAAGAGGGGAGGGGACTAACAAAACTTGTTATTTTGATACCAAACTCAACATAAAAGCATCTCCTAAAGCAAATGCAAGGACTAACAGACTATGGTAAAAGAGGAGGAAAGAAAAGTAATAGGACATCATTGTTTTCAACTCTTCATCCTAAGTTATCTAATCCAAGTTGCTTGTTAACGACCCACAAGCACCCACGTGGCATATCAAACATACATACAGAAAATAGGTGTGCATGTGGTCGAAATACATAGGGCAACAAAAAAAAAACTACTTAGCTCATCAAGAAATAAACTTCCTGTCCAATAAGTTTATAAATTATCCAACACAGAAACCTACTTAGTTCCACCGTAATTAAATGTCTGAAAGGTCTTCAGGAATGGAGAGCACTTCAGTCAATGGCTCTAACTAACTACATAAGGAGTTAAGGTTTATACGTTATAGTGTCACTGTGGCTTGAGAGGGGACCACTTAATCTACATTGGCGGCTCCTAAATCTGCCTACAAACTTAGAATGGAGCAGTTTGGTTTTCTTCATTGACGGATGTTGAAGAGAATATTGAAACAAGAACCTCTTCCAGTGTTACCAACAGTACCAAAAAGGCCCCCAACTACTAAACGCAATGACCAAGTAAATTTATTTATTCATGTCCTATAAATTTGAACACAAAAAGTCACATGTTCAAGTAATGGTTACAAGTACAGTAGTTGTATTATAACAAACGTAACGGAAACAAATGTATGCTCCCTCCTTCCCGATCATTTCTTTAGCTTAATTTTTTCTTTGTGAGGGATATTTTAATCAAAGGTAAACAATTGATTGGCACAAAGGGAGTACATGACAATTGCCAAGCGGGTGATGGTCAGACAACAAAGAGGCTATGCCACATAAGAACAGAAAAGACTTGTTTACAATTGTCCCTGTAACCAAGCATACAAATAACGACTAAATCAAAAAAGATTTTGAGAGCCAACTTTGACTTAGTCCATTACACGACAAGGCCAAAAGAAACAATGAAACTACAGTTTACGAAAATAAATAAAGGTTGCACATTACATAGTACTCCGTATTAAATATCATTAAACATATACCAAAAGTTGCCAACAAAAACAAAAAAAAAAAAAAAAAAAAAAAAAAAAAAACATAGTCAGATGACAGACCTGCAGCTTATGGTTATCACCCACAATCAGAGGTCGATGATTGACACCCAAGAAAAATGTGCACTCGCGACAGTTGGCAATACAAACTCGTTTAGCTGCAACAATGACATGAACACGCTCACAGTGTTCAACTCTTAGAGCCTGTAAGTTATGATTTTGTGAGCTTCTGTCTCACTTTATCAGAATTCTCTAAATATTGCACAACCTCTCATGATTATGCAGGTCATATAAAGATTTTGGGAAAAAAAAATAGATCTACTCATGTCATACCTTTCCCACGGCACCCAGAACTATGGTTGTATCAGAGCAGCCATATATGGTGGCATATTTCAAGGGTGCTAAAACGTAAATCACGGACTCATGGCAATTTAAAACCTGCATTCAGAAGTTTGACTAAATTATACGTACTCCGAAGCCCAATAGTAACGGGCATGCAAAAACAAAAATATCTTCCCCCCCCACTCTTCCCTTTATCCCCAGAGAAATGGAGAGAGCCAACTTAATTACAATACGGTTCTCTGTCCCTCAACAGTGTTACAGAGACTTTTAAAGTTAAAAAATGTCTTCCGTACAGAATTCAAGTATAAAATGTATGGTAAAATTTATGTAACACTTTAGGGCATTCTCTTCTAATATGAGATATAAAGCATTCAGTTCAAGGACAGAACCTCAACAGTCAACACAAGACCTTCGATTACTGAACGACAGAACTTTCCGGTATTTCATAGAAGAATGATGGGAAATTTCACCATTTGTGAAGCTGTTATCAAGGAAAACCAGGATGAAGGACTCAAAAATCCTATTTTTTAGTGCTTCATTAGAAGTTAAGAGTATCATCCATCTCATGCTTTTTTCTCAATATGATTAATTTGATAAAAAAAAAAACTTCAGCGATGAAAAGAGACACGCCAACCTTGAGAGAAGATCCTTTCACTTCAGCTGCTTGCTTAACATATGAGGACTTGGAGATCCCTTCAATAAAGATCAAGCCTCGAGAGCTAGTTGCAGCCTTAGTTGAGTTTGTATTGGCATCAGCCATTGCAACATCTTGATCAGAACCACTTGAAGGACCATTTTCTTTTGCAGTGGCTCTCTCAGCTATTCGTTCCAATGCATCAGCTATTTTCTGCAGAAGCCAGTCATGAATTTGTGCTGCAGATACAGGTGCAGCAGGCATATCCGGATCTGAATTCGCAAAAAACGGTGATGCTTGGCTCAATGGCACTGGATCAGCTCCCTTTTCACCAAATTGAATAAGAAACCCAAGGTGTTCAAACCTTTCCATGGACAAAACCTGGCACAAATTGCAGATAAGGTATATCACATTCCAATAAAGGTTTCTAGGAAAAACTGACACCGTGGATGAAGAAAGAAAAAAAACTGACTCAATTATGAGAACTAGCAAGTTTAGACAAACTACTAGCAAGGTTACCGAATTCGCTATGAATGCGTCCTTACCAATTCGCGATTCGCTCTTATAGAATGTGTGTTATATGTATTTTCAGTAAGCAACATAATAGAATTCGCTTTTAATAATTCGCGATTCGTAGGGCACCGAGCGAATTCGGTAACCTTGAGACAAAGGACATTTGCAAATAGTGGTCAACTAAATTAGCTTAATGATAACAAAACATACAAATATATAAGAATCATCAACAGGATAATAGCCAGGAAGATGAATAGCTATGACGAGACGATTTCCTCAAAGTACAAAAACCTATGCCGCTATCTTTAACACATCTTTTGCGAGCCACAGTACCGGATCTATCTTTAGTGGACTAAACAGAAATCCTTACTCATATTAAGCAGTGCACCAAGAGGAATACTAGGCACTTATGTTATTTGTCCATATATATGTTCCACACCGGCACCCCAGTAAAACTGGACAAGAGACACGATACCATAAAAGAAGCGTACAAAGCCCATGAAATAAAAACTGCTAGGTAAATGACATCGAAATAAAGTGACACATGGGTAGCGCTGACAAAAATTAACCCAACTTACGACATGAAATTAGCCACATGAAGCTGTATAATCCATTCAAATAAATGGGTTGACACGAAAAGGATAAGAAATTCATTTCGCCTCTTGACCCCAATTACGCACTCATTCAACCATTGACATACTAACCTACCTAACCAACAAGGATCACAAATTTTAGCTCTCACCCAAGCAAAAAATTAACCAACATGGAAAATGTGAAAAATTACCTCACCAACAACACACATCATTATTTTGGCTTGTTGATTACAGTAATGTTTTGGAGCAATGTTGCAGTTGTAACTTTTGTTAGTGGGGTTAATTGATGAGCTTAACAAGTTGTGAGGTTCTCTGGGTGAAGTGGGTTCATTTGAAACTACCTACAAGTATTTAAGTTAGACAAGATGGGTTGGATTATAGAAAAATAAATGGATCGGATTTAGTTATTATGTATTAGGGCTTGCCTGGGATGGAGGTAATTATTACTTAGGTAATGGAGCCTAAATGAACTAAAAAATGGAGGAAAGTGAGGATGCTTGGAGATAGAAATGGGGGAAGATAGTTCAATAGTCGGATAGTCCCTCTTTTAAGGGAGTAATAGTTACCCACCTCCCCCTTAAGTAATGTATTACATCCATATGGAGGTAATAATTTCTCCCTCACCTCCTCTTTCCACCCTCCAAAACAATCACTAACCACCAATCTCCTCCTATTTCTTCTTGTTTTAGTCTCTATTACTCCGATAATAATTACCCTCATCCCGAGCGAGCCCTTACAACAAATTAAGTTATTCTGTACAGAAGAAACAAAAATGGATCAGTTCTGGTTGTTTGGAAAATGCCCCTAGTAAGAGTGACACAAACACAAACCTTACAGTACATAATATGTTTGTCCAGATCCTAGCCACAGCCCATATATGTTCAAAGATTATCTATAATACGATGACCTATCTCCACAGTGTACAAAATAAGATCCTAGGAGCACAGCGACACAGCCCATAGACGTTCAAGTAAAATGCAGATCATCTAGAATACTCAATTTAAAAGTTTCTATAAAACAGAAATGCCTATGCCTTCAAGAAAAGTGTAGTCGTAGAAACTTAAAACTGAACTAGTGCAAAATAAGATTACCAACCAAAGATTCATCGCCTTCCCCATCAATAGGTTCTGCTAAAAGAGTGATGATGTTGGCCAAATGCTTTTGCAAGTACGATAACTGGTGGGCCTCTTCATCTGTTTGTGACGGCATGAATTTGCGACTATTGCTTCGCACAAGCTGCAAAAGGAGCGCATGCCAAATAACTGAGATAAGATAAATACACAAATAGAACAATATGATAAGCTAACAATGCCAAGATGATAATCTGGTGAAATCTACTTGAGCTAATATCCGAATATTCCATATCCGTCAATGATCAACCATCCAAGATTATTGAATTTGAGTTTACCATGTGCAACAGGACTGTGAAATATTTTGCGGAAAACATACTCGATGGAAGAGCTAAACATTTTACGAGTATGCAGTCGTGTTTCACATACTTTCTTATGGAGTTGTAACAATGAGTATTAAGTTTAGAAAAATTTAGATAGGTGAAACATTTTGTGTCTAGAAACTTGTGGATTCTCAACTTTCAAGACCCCATAAATTCTTATGTCGTTTCACCACCAAATATTATTCTCGCTCATGTGTATTGTCAAATTCTCTATCTCATAATTAAAAAGTGAAAAGCCTACCTGTGAATCGGTAAAATGCACCAAGTCAATAAGAGAAGAAAAACTATTATACAAGCATATAACCCCATGAGAATGTATCCCAATGAGTCACGCTAAGAATTCAGATATACTGAAATTTTAGCACAGTAGCAAGCAACAATTGCCAACAAATACTCCAGCAGCAGCAACAACACTACTCTATGCATCAAGGGCTCCTGCAATTTGTGGGGTAAGGAGGACCGAATGTACGCAGTGATACCCTTGTGTTAGCAACAAAGGGATAATTGGGTCAACTGAATGAAAATTGCGTCCATAATAGCCTCGAATGACAGCTTCTCCATGCTAAAAACAAGTTTAACCGATTTGGTGAGCGAGTTTGCTTTATTCCATCACAATAAATAGAAGCGCATCCAAAGACTCCACAATAACGATTTTTTGGCTCCACCGGAAATGGAAAATCTCCAAAGGCCAGCATCTGAACTAAAAAATCTTCAAATTCTAGTTGATAATTGCATGTTTTTGTTCCTAATGCTAAAATCTCTCAACATTAACTTATTTGTACATCACTCACAAAGCATTAAGTTTTCCAAAGTCAAGCAAAGCTGTGAGCTTTGTAGAAAGGTAAAGCATCTTCCTAATGGAAGTATGGAGCTTAATAACGCATGGCAAACACTAATAAATCCCCTCCTCCCAGATCAGTAGTTAAGTTTTTCAAAAACTGTGGCAGTTCAGCCAAAGTACAACATTTCAGCTAATTAACTATTACATCCCTCCCCACTGATTATCCTTTCTCATTGCTCCTTGTGTGATCAAATGCTCAACAAGTTAAATACATTCAGCCTCTAAACATCTTGTTTGATACCCTAGTAACACACCGTTCCTCACCTACATTTTGTTGCGGTGTATTACGCCCTGCCTATCATGATTGCGCCACAGAGCCAACCATCAACACACACAACCAAATAATTTCTAAGTAGGATCTTCACAATTGGACGACCAAAAAACTTCCCTCACTACCAAATCTTGGTCAATCATATCCGTTTACGCAGGCTTACTCATATACAAGAAAGACAAGCCTGTAGCTATACTCTCCAGTCTCTCAAATCCTAACATAACAAATCCATCCTCATTGCTACCAGTATACATCCTCAACTTATTCAGACCCATCCAATAAAATGGAACGCTGTTGTTTCCCCTTCAAATCTTTCCTCTAACCTAATTTGTCATTTAAACGACGGAAATCGTTCCCCGCCTCTTCCAAATCCGTAAATCCAAATAGAGAGGAAGTGTCACGACTATCAAGTGTTAGTAGGCGTGTTAGAGTGTACAGTGCCCACAACAAATAAGTACATAACTGATTAGAAGTATTTCAAGGAAATGCGGCATTCAAATATGCATGACTCCGGATCTATTATGAATTGAAAAGAGAGGATTAAAAGGAAAACCTGCAAAGGCGAAAGGGCGGATAAATAACCATCGAAAGCAGAAGTAGAGGGCCAAACATCGGCTACGGCAGCAGAATCCTTATGAGTTCGCGGCAAAAGGCGCTTATAACTCTGAATATATAAAAAAAGCAAGAGATCAAAGAAATGAACCCCAACAGAAACGACGTCGTCAGGCTTAGCGGAAACAAGGGGATCAGAATCAGAAGGGAGAACAGCGGCAAGAGTGTCGAGGATGAGTTGGGCGTGGTCAGATGGAATATCAAGCGAGTCGGAGAGCGAAGCGGAATCGACTCGAGGATGTTGAGGAAGGAGCTTGGCCTTGAGGGATGATAAGGCGGAGTTGGTGTCGGCGAAGATAAGTTTGGGGATCGGAAGGAGACCGTGTTCGAAGGGCTCTCGTCGTGTGTGGAGGGTTAATGGGTCTTTCGGAGCCGGCGGTGATGCTAGTGGTGCTGCGGTGGTCGACTCTGGGCTCTCCGACATTGTAGGGGAAAGAGGATGATGGGAAATGAGATCTGCTTGTTTTCTTATTATTATTATTAGTATGATTATGATTATAAATGTAATGGCTGATGATGGCTGATGAGGAAAACAAAGAATGGAACCAGCTCAGGTCGGTGCTTCCGGTGAACAACTTTTTAATACGTGCCTGCTGGGTGACCGGGTGAGGGATGGGGGAAATGAAGAATGCTTTTTTTTTTTTTTTTTTTTTTTTTTTTTTTTTTTTTTTTGTAAAAGAAAAAAAATGACAATTTGTGTGGATAATTAATTAACGAAATTACTTTTTCACATACGGATTTTAATCTTTCACATACACTTTGTCATTAATTTTCCGTCTAAAACCCTTCTAACCTGAAACCTAATCAGATTATAACCCTTATCCATATCATCCAAAAACCTAAATTAATTGCTCAAACGGTTTCAATGGATCTTAATTTATTATTAATCAATTGGTTTATCAATTATCAAGAATTTCCGTCGGTTAATCAAAATTGTTGATATTAGGGT
>VHZZ01003378.1:15121-27167 GCA_009801015.1 Silene noctiflora
TATGTTATCCGGCAATGGCCGAGATTGGTCTCATACCCGTATTTCTTATATTATGTACATGGAGGTGCGCATAGCCCGGAGGAGTCTTGGCTCCGTAATGTCTCTCCTTTCAATAATGATAGACCGGTATATGAGTGGAATGAGATGTTGTATATTAAAATGACAGGTTGTGCATGTCTATTTAATAATTATTTGAAATGACGGGTTGTGCATGTCTATTTAATAATTTTTAGCTTTAACAAGTGTATTTATCTTTATTCTTGTAAAAGCCTTGTATTCTCTGAAAGGGGAATACGACGGTGACGCCCTTGTAATTTTGTTGTTTTCTATTGTTAATAAAAGAGTTATTTTGAGCTACAAGCCTGCTTTTCGGGATGTTACAGTTGTTCATCCCCACTTTCGTCATAATCACTCAATGGAATGTTGCCAGTAGTAATTGTACCCTCAACAGTTGCTGCTTTTTGTCCACTCAATTTACCAGTAGCTGCTTCAAGTTGGAGTTGAGCTATAACTTTTAGAGCATCTTCATTAAACTTTTTCAATCTAACCCTAGCCTCATTTAACTCAATATCAAATATATTATCCAAGTCTCCCTCATTCAATGCATCATAAACAGACTCATCTTCCTCAACTAATTCCAGATTTGACCCACTTTCATTCAACTCTCCCTCAGATTCCCCTTCAGGGTCATACCTAGGGTCATGCTCTTCATCCTTACATAAGTACTCACCATTAACATTTAGAGCAGCTTCATCAGCATTTGCCTCATACTCATTAAACAAATATGATATGGTTAGCTCATTGAAATCATATGAGGGTTCAGGTATAGCTGGGGAGGATGGTTCAGGTCTGCTATGTTCAGTAGAGATTTGTTTGGATGAAGTCTTAGGATTTTTGTGATAATGGACAATGATATCTAGAGAGGATGATTGAGATATATCAAGATTATTTGAAGTGATTTCTTGAGAACTCAGTCTTGGTGATGTTCTTAAGACATATTTGAATTTTTAAAGAAGCTTTTTAAGGAGATTTCGAGAGAGTTGTTTGGAGTTTTGTTGTATTTGTGCTTTTCTGATTGTTTGTCTTAGTGCTTTTCTTGGTGCTTTGTGTGTGAATTAAATCTGGGGTTTCAATTGTGGGTGAAGATAAAGGTGGTCCATTCTTTGTGCTATTTATACTGGTACTTCCCTTTCTTTGAGGGACCATTTAAGAAGACATCTTCATTAAAGTAAAACCAAAATCACTCTCCACCAACTGCATTAACTGGGGATATCACACCCAGGTATAATAAAATACTCAACAACTCTCTCCTCCAAAGCCTTCTTACAAATAACTGTAGCATGAGTATCATTCAAAGCCCTTTGCAATCCATTAGTAGAGCTCATGAAAAAAATATCATCCACATCTCTCTTAAAACCACATTTTCTGCTACCCCAACCATTGTAAACCAAAACATCTCATATGGGTCTATACCGACAGTCATAAATGTACTACCTGTAATACATCAGATTTTTGACCTTAGGCTACTCGGCCGAACGGGGGGCTACTCGACCGAGTAGCTGGTTTAGGTGGTCTGTCAATGTTCTATTTGTTGTGAACTTAGGCGAGTGTGTTAGCACTCGGTCGAGTGAGGTGTACTTGATCGAGTGTTCTGCACTTAATCGAGTGTGTCTTACTCGGTCGAGTGACTCGTACTCGACCGAGTGTCCGGTTCGTTACGGGTTTTTCCGCGGTTAGATATAAATAGAATGGAAGCATGTTATAATCATATTTTACACACTAAAACTTTTCATTAAGCTGCTTAATCATCTTTTTCAAGAATTCAACAACGTAAACTGCTTCCCTTCTATTCATATCAATCTGAGGCACAAAATTCATCATTTTTGGGGATTTTCACACCTTTACTTCTCTAATTATTTGGGTAACTCTTTGATCTAGTCCTTTATGGTATTGTTGTAGATTATTGAAACCCTAATTTGAATATTTGGGGGTTTTGGGATTAGATTGGTTCGTTCGTTGTTTTGATTACTTAATTATGTTCTAGGAGGAGATTTCTTAGAAGAGGCCTTCTAGATTCGTGTTGTGATTAATTGGAATTGCCTATCAGGCAGGGTTTCCCTACTCAGTTGACTGTAGAATGATATGTATTACAATGTGACGATCTTTGCTACTACTTTATGATTGAGTTATGTTTATGATATGGATATTGCTGTATGGAGTTGGTGTTGTTATTGTGAGCCATTGTGAGAGATGTTTTCACCCCCATTGTTCGCCACTTATGTTCTCGACGCATGGGGGATGTGCACAATAATGGACTGGGGTTCGCTCATGCGTGAGCGGGGATTTTGGTGGTACGGCTGCGGTCCCCACTGGCGGTGTGGATTACCTGTTGCAATGGAAAATCATGCAGGGCTACGCACCATGGTGTGTAGTCTGTTACTGGTTACTATGAAGTGTGGAGGTGTTGGTTACGATTACGGTGGATGATTATGTTTATGCTTTGTTATGTCATATTATTGTATAGTTGATTGACCCCGTTTCTGTTTTCAAAACTGTGGTGATCAATTCGGGGATGGTGAGCAGTTTGTTAAGCAGGTGATGATGATTATCATTGTTATGTTGCTGCGGGGATTGGCAGAGCGGAGTCATCACCAGTTATTTAGTAGTCTAGCTTCCGCATAACTTTATCGTATTTTGTTATCACATTTTTGGGATTTGGATGTGTATTTGTACTTTTGGGAGTTTGTAACCTTTTTAATAAAGTTAAACTTTAAGTATGTTTCATTATGGTTTCTGTGATGTACACTGCCTCGGGTAACCGAGATGGTAGCACTTCTTTATCTTGAAGTAGTCCTTGATAAGGTGCCTCGGGGTATGAGGTGTTACAAAGTGGTATCAGAGCGAGGATTTTGGAACCTACAAACCAATGAATCAATGAACTTAGGGTGTCTAAATTAAATGAACCTGGGTAGGAGTTGTTTAGGGTTACCGCAAAGGCTAGGGAGACGTCCTAAGGCTACATTTTTGCCTTTATAACTTTTAACGGTCACTATGGGGTGTTAAGGGCCGTTGTGTGCTTATATGTTTTAATTATATGTTTCATATGGATTGTTGGATGATATGTGTATGCGATGTATTAAGATGTGTGAAGTATATGGATATGAGTTGAGTTATTGAATGTATGGATAAAGTGTTGATATGGAGTTAGTAACATGTTAAGGTTATATGTGTGATTTATGTTTTATTTAAGCATGGGGGTAGCTCGTATATAGCAGGACTCAATCGAGTGAGGTGGGACTCGACCAAGTATGGGATACTCGACCGAGTCCCTGACACTCGACCAAGTGGATAAATTGGTGTTTTGGGGTAGAATCCCTGTAAGTTATCGACTCGACCGAGTGTGCGAGGCACTCGACCGAGTACGTTTCGTACTCGACCGAGTGTATTTTATGAGTATTTCTGGTCAGGTTATGGGTCAGTTGAACTCGACCGAATACATATGTGACTCAACCGAGCTAGTTGTACTCGACCGAGTGTCTTTGGGTACTCGACCAAGTGTCTGTTTGGGAGGATATTTGTGTTTGTTTTGAGCCTTAGGCTATGTGCTTACCACTATTCTTCTTATATAGCTAAAGATGCCTCCTAAAAGAACAGCTGCGTACATGAGGGCTTCATAGATAACCATTGATGAGATAGCTCGTATGATTGAATAGCATGAGGCTCTTAAGACAATAGGGAAAGCTAAGGAGATGGTAGTGGATGCCACAAATATGAGCACCATTATCTCTCGCTTCAACCCTACGACCCATGAACGCACGGGGGCGCCGAACCTGTTGGACAACTAGCATAGAGAGATGGAGAATGTGCTTGAGATGGTCAATTGTCCACAGGAGCTGAAGGTGGAACAAGCTGCGTTTTACCTAAGGGATGAGGCCGATGTTTGGTGGAACAGAGATAGGGAGACAGCAAGGGAGTATTATAGGAGCCAGGGGGAACCTGCTGTCCCCTGGAGTGAGTTCAAGAAGTCCATGAGGCACCAGTTCGTTCATGAGCATGTGCGAAACAAGTTGAGGGCGGAGTTTGACTCTTTCCATATTATCGAGGGTATGACTATGGCTGAATACTACCGCAAATTCAATGAGTTGGCTTGTTATGTGGACGACATGGAGATGAATCAGCTGAGCTTAGCTATCCGCTTCGAGAAGGGGCTATCGGTGAATATTCTTAAGAGGTTGACTTCTGGGGTTCTTACGGACTTGAAGGAAGTATATGAGAGGGTTGGGAATGCAGAGAGATTGGCATATATGACAAGAAAGGCTAAGGATAAGGGTGGTGAGAAGAGGAAGGCTGAAAGTGAGGGCACCGGGACATCTGGGTTTAAGAGGGGGAACTACAACCAAGGAAAGGCTTCCTCTGGTGGCTTCGGATTCAGTGGAGGCTCGTCGTTTGGAGGTCGTGGTGGTAGGAGTTTCAGTGGCGGTTCAGGGTTGACTTGCTACAACTGTGGAGATTCGGGCCAAAGGAGACAGATATGACAAGAGAGGCTAAGGAGAAGGGTGGTGAGAAGAGGAAGGTTGAAAGTGAGGGCACCGAGACATCTGGGTTTAAGAGGGGGAACTACAACCAGGGAAGAGAGATTGGCAGATATGACAAGAGAGGCTAAGGAGAAGGGTGGTGAGAAGAGGAAGCCTGAAAGTGAGGGCACCGGGACATCTGGGTTTAATAGGGGGAACTAAAACCTGGGAAGGGCTTCCTCTGGTGGCTTCGGATTCAGTGGAGGCTCGTCGTTTGGAGGTCATGGTGGTAGGAGTGTCAGTGGCGGTTCGGGGTTGACTTGCTACAACTGTGGAGATTCGGGCCATAGGAGGCATGAGTATACCAGCTTAGGCGGGAACGGCTTTCAGGGACAGCGCAGAAGAGGGTTTTCTTAAGGACCGCGTCAGAGTATAGCTAGCAACAGACCAGCTGGGTCATGGCATAGCCAAGGGAGTTAAGGCAACGCTGGTAACTTCAACCGCAACAACGGTGAGAATTATCAGAGGTAGAATGGTAATGGGAATCAGAACTTGGCTGCTAAATCGACTGCCTCGGCTAGCACGGTGCAGGGTGGAGGACAGAAGAATAGCGGAAAACTATTCATGATGGATAAGCAAGCAGCGGAGGATGATGCACAAGTGGTCACCGGTACATTCCTTGTTAATAATACTCCTTCTTTTGTTTTATTCGATTCGGGGGCAGCACATTAGTTTGTATCTAGAAGTCATGCTTGGGCTATGGGTTTGGAGGAGTATAAGTCTGTAAGGGATGGAGTTTTTATACCGTCAGAAGAGTCCGTATCTTGTGGGAAGTTGTATAAGGGGGTGTCTATGGTTTTTGGACAAGTCAACTTTCCGGTTGATTTTTTTGAGTTTCCTATGGATGGGTTTGAGGTCATAGTCGGGATGGATTGGCTKGGGAGGTATAGTGCTACCATAGACTGTCACCAGAAGAAGGTCTCTTTAAAAGGGCCTAAGGGAGTTAGAGTGTCTTACCATGGATTTGTGATCAAACCCAAAGTCAAGATTATTGCAGCTGTGACATTAAAGTCGTACTTGAGGAAGGGCTATCCTATGATTCTATGCTACGTGAAAGACACTAGGATAGAGGAGCCATCGGCTATGGATATACCTGTAGTGGGTGAATTCGAGGATGTATTTCCAGATGACATACAAGGTTACCACCGCAGCGGGATATCGATTTCAGTGTAGATTTGAAGCCGGGGACGAGACCTATCTCTAAGGCCCCGCACCGTATGGGACCTAAGGAGTTGTCAGAGTTGAAGAAGCAGTTAGATGAGTTGCTAGAGAAGGGATATATTAGACCTAGTGTATCGCTTTTGGATGCTCCAGTTTTGTTTGTAAAAAAGAAGGATGACAGCTTAAGGTTGTGTATTGACTACAGGGAGCTGAACCATGTGATGGTGAAGAACAAGTATCCTTTACCAAGGATTGATGACCTTTTTGACCACTTGAGTGGGGCTGGAGTGTTTTAAAAGATTGATTTACGGTCGGGGTACCTTGAGCTGAGGATCCGGGATGAGGACATACCGAAGATAGCCTTTCGATCGAGGTATGGTCACTATAAGTATGTGGTAATGCCGTTCGGGTTGACTAATGCACCAGCAGTTTTCATGGATTTGATGAACCGGGTTTTCAGTTAGTTCATGGATCAGTTTGTAGTGGTCTTTATTGATGACATTCTAGTCTATTCTAAGACTAGGGAGGAGAACGAGGAGCATCTGAGACTGGTATTGCAAATCTTGCGTGATAACCAGTTGTATGCTAAGTTGTCTAAGTGCAAGTTTTGGCTCAAGAAGGTGGCCTTTCTGGGCCATGTGATATCTAAGGATGGGCTAGCTGTGGATCCCACCAAGATAGAGGCAGTTTCTAACTGAGAAGCACCAAAGAATGTGGCAGAGGTATGGAGTTTCTTGGGTCCAGCTGGATATTACATGAGGTTCGTAAAGGATTTCTCGAAGATAGCTCGACCTATGACAGCATTGATGAGGAAGGAGAACATATTTCGATGAGATAAGAGTTGTGAGGCGGCGTTCCAAACCTTAAAGTAGCGTTTGACTACAGCTCATGTCTTAGCCTTGCTAGAGGGAAGTGAGAACTTTGAGGTTTACACGGATGCTTCAAAGAATGGGTTGGGTTATGTGCTGATGTAGAATGGGAAGATAATCGCTTATGCTTCAAGGCTGCTAAATACTTATGATGAGATCTACCCTACTCACGACTTGGAGTTGGGTGCTGTGGTTTTTGCTTTGAAGATTTGGAAGCACTGCCTTTATGGAGGGATTTTTAAGGTGTTTTCAGATCACAAAAGCTTGAAGTATATTTACACCCAAAAGGATCTGAATATGCGTCAGAGGAGATGGATGGAGCTGATTGGTGATTATGATATGAAGATCATCTATCATGAGGGGAAGGCCAACGTTGTTGCTGATGCGTTGAGCCGGAAGAGTGTACATTTTTTATGTACAACTATATCTTTTATGCGACTTAAGGATAAGGTAAATGGGATGGGGATTCGTATGATTCGAAAGGGCGATGCTCTTGGGGACTTGACAGTGGAACTTGAACTTTATGAGGAGATCAAGAGTAAGCAAGCTGATGATCCCAAGATCCGAGAGTGGAGAGATGAGGTAGAAAAGGGAACTGTTTTGAGGTTTTCAGTTCATGCTGATAGGAGTGTTCGATTTGATGGGAGATGGTGTGTACCTAATGATGTTGATTTAAGGAAGATGATCATGACTGAGGCTCATTGCACTCCTTACTCAATGCATCTGGGTGGTGATAAACTTTACAAGGATCTAAAGAAGACTTTTTGGTGGCCTGGGATGAAAAGGGAGACCGCTGCTTTCGTGGCTAGATGTTTGACTTGTCAAAGGGCCAAGGGAGAGCAGCGAAGACCGCAAGGTAAGATTCAGTCTCTTGAGGTACCTGAGTAGAAGTGGTAATCTATTTCTATGGATTTCATTGTAGGGTTGCTGAGGACTCAGCAAGGCAACAATATGATTTGGGTGATTGTGGACTGACTGACGTAGTCAGCTCATTTCATTCCAATGAATGATACTTAAAGCAAACTATAGTTAGCCAATGGGTATAGGAAGAATTTGGTTCGGTTACATGGTGTACTGAAAGACATTGTGTTAGATCAGGATTCGTGGTTTGTATCTAAGTTTTGGCAGGAGTTGGAAGAATTGATGGGTACTATCCTGAAGATGAGTACGGCTTTTTATCCTGCGACAGATGGGGAAATTGAGCGAACTATCAAGATCTTAGAAGATATGTGGAGGGCTTGTGTTATAGAGTTTGGTTGCAGCTGGGAGGATAGACTGGACCTGATTGAGTTTCTTATAACAATAGTTTCCACACCAGTATTGGGATGACACTGTTTGAGACTCTTTATGGGAGGAGATACAGGATTCCTATTTGTTGGGATGATAGTGCTGAGGTTGTGGTTTTAGGACCACATATCGTGCAGGATATGATTGAGTAGTTACGGTTGATTAGACAAAAGATGAAAGCAACTCAAGATCGGCAAAAAAGCTACGCCGACTTGCATCGCAGGGAAATCGAGTTTCTGGTGGGTGACAAGGTCCTTTTGAAGGTGTCACCTATGTGGGGTGTTATGTGTTTTGGCAAGAGAAGTAAGTTGAGCCAGAAATTTATAGGTCCGTATGAGATCTTGGATCGGATTGGTGAGGTAACTTATCGATTGGCGTTGCTACCAGCTTAGGACCGTGTGCATAATGTATTTCATGTGTCTCAACTACGGAAGTACATGAGTGACCCTTCTCATGTGCTAGAGGTTGAGAGCATCGAGTTGGATTAGTCATTGACTTACATGAAGGTACCAGAGGAAATCTTGGACCATAAGGTGCGCAAGACTAGGATTAGTTAGACTGTGATGTTGAAAGTTTTATGGACCAATCATAATGTCGAGGAAGGAACATGGGAAGCGGAAGAGGCAATGAAGGAGTGGTATCCACATCTTTTTGATCAGGTATGGTTGGTTACGAGGACGCAACATTGTTTTTTCAAGGGGGGTAGGAGATGATCGCATGTGTTTTGGGACAGTTTTGAGTCAGTTTTATAGGTGTTTCGGGTTGGTTTGGTTATGGTTTGAGTATGTTTTAGTTTTGGGTCAGTTTTAGTGTCGTTTTATCAGGTATGGGTTTGAACTTCAGGGACGAAATTCGTTTTAAGGAGGAAAGACTGTAATACATCAGATTTGTGACCTTAGGCTACTCGGCCGAGTGGGGGCTAATCGACCGAGTAGCTGGTTTGGGTGGTTTGTCAGTGTTCTGTTTGTTGTGAACTCGGGCGAGTATGTTAGCACTTGGTCGAGTGAGGCGTACTCGATCGAGTGTCCTGCACTCGGTCGAGTGTGTTTTACTCGGTCGAGTGCCTCGTACTCGACTGAGTGTCCGGTTCGCTACGGGTTTTTCCGCGGTTGGATATAAATAGAACGGAAGCATGTTATAATCATATTTTACACACATTAAAACTTTTCATTAAGCTGCTTAATCACCTTTTTCAAGAACTCAACAATGTAAAATGCTTCCCTTCTATTCATATTGATCCGAGATGCGAAGTTCATTATTTTTGGGGATTTTCACACCTTTACTTCTCTAATCATTTGGGTAAGTCTTCGATCTAGTCCTTTATGGTATTGTTGTAGATTAATGAAACCCTAATTTGAGTATTTGGGGGTTTTGCGATTAGATTGCTTCGTTCGTTGTTTTGATTACTTAATTATGTTCTAGGAGGAGATTTCGTAGAAGAGGCCTTCTAGAACCATGCTGTAATTAATTGGAATTGCTTATCAGGTAGGGTTTCCCTACTCAGTTGACTGTAGAATGATATGTATTACAATGTGAAGATCTTTGCTACTACTTTATGATTGAGTTATGTTTATGATATGGATATTGCTTTATGGAGTTGGTGTTGGTATTGTGAGCCGTTGCGAGAGATGGTCTCACCCCCATTTCGCCTCTTGTGTTTCTCAACGTGTAGGGGACATTCACATTAATGGACTTGGGTTCGCTCATGCATGAGCGGGGATTTTGGTGGTACGGATGCGGTTCCCACTGGCGGTGTGGATTACCTGTTGCGATGGGTAATCTGGCAGGGATACACACCTTGGTGTGTAGTCGGTTACTGGTTACTATGGAGTGTGGAGGTGTTGGTTACGATTACTGTGGATGATTATGTTTATGCTTTGTTATGTCATATTATTGTATAGTTGACTGACCTCGTTTATGTTTTCAAAACTGTGGTGATCCATTCGGGGATGGTGAGCAGTTGGTTTAACAGGCGATGATTATTATCATTGTTAATGTTTCTGCGGGGATTGGCGAGGCGGAGTCATCACCAGTTATTTAGTAGTCTAACTTCCGCATAACTTTGTCTTATTTTGTTATCGCAGTTTTGGGATTTGGATGTGTATTTGAATTTTTGGGAGTTTGTAACCTTTTTAATAACGTTAAACTTTAACTATGTTTCATTATGTTTTCTGTGATGTACACTACCTCGAGTAACCGAAATGGTAGCACTTCCATATCTTGAGGTAGTCTTTGATAAGGTGCCTTGGGGTATGAGGGTGTTACATTACCCACATATATGAGACCTTCATCACCTCGTTTAAAGCAACCACCCGACCATGATTTCAGGGTCACAACTGTAAATTGATTTTGGTTTGAATAATTAAGACATAAAAGAACATATTGTCTTAAATGAATAAAAACACAACAAATATGAACTTAACCTTTTTCGAATCAAAATTAGGAAAAACAAGAGGGTAACTAAATTAGGATTCTTAGTAATTTGTAATGAATACTCTGAATACATATAAATCAAATAAATCAAACTTATGGAAAAAAGGGTAATTAGTAAAATCGAATTTAAGGCAATTGAATTACCTTATCCATTGTGCAATCAATTTAGGAAAAAATTGATTAAACTCCGATTCAATTAGTTAATCTATGCATAAGAATGAAGTTGATGAAAGACTAGAAGCAACAAATGAAGGTTGCTAAAGGAGTATCTATGGCATTTGACAGTAGAAGGAATAGAAAAAGGTAAGAGATAAATAGAAGGTAAAAATGATAGTTAGAATGAATTAGGTTAATATCTGTTTTAAGAAGAGGGAACTAGTGGAACAGGTAACCCTTCCACTTGTTCTATTAGGTGATTAATTATACATTAGTTGGTTGTAACCGTAGTTAAATGATAGTATACAGTATTTTGAGAATGACCTCCCATAATTCAGAGTATTATTAAATAAGCATAATCTTTATATCCACCTCAAACCGATTTTTAACATAATTGATGAACTCTTTTATAAAAGCTGGAACTTGTGTCTTATTGTTCATTAAAAAAGTCCAAGTTAACCTTGAATTATCATCAAGGATAGTTAAAAAAGACCTAGCAGTTGTAACTGTGGGAATCTTGTATGGACCCTGAAATATCTATATGAACAAGCTTAAAACAAGAACTGACATATGAAACACTTCTAGGAAAAGGCAATAAATGGTGCTTTGCTTGAACACAAATGTCACAAAACAGTTTTCTTATTCCTTTCATTGAATCAATAAGTACATGCTTCATTTTGTCCAAAGATGTATGGCCTAACCTAGCACGAAGTAATATATTAGCATGATCAGTGTTTAGTACAACATTACTATGACTATTTACAGAGAAAGTATACTAGTTTTATTGAAGAACAGGGCCGTGTCCGAGATTATAAAGCCCTGTGCTGAATTTCGAAAAGAGGCGCTATAATGCAATCAAATTTATGTTATTTTTGGGGGAATATTTTTATGTTATTAATATTTATAAGCTCTCAATTTTTATTTTTATTTTTCAAAGAGTATTATTAGAAGATAAATGTTATTAATGTGGCATTGTTGTTTTAGTAATAACAATACAGTGAGTAAACAATTTTAAAAACAAAATCTACATATTAAAATAGCAAAAAATAAAAAATCAAGAAAAGTTGGAGGAAAATATATAATTGTAATAACTGAAAGTTAATGTAAATAATAAGGATTAATAAAACAAACCTAAATAATATAATGATTAATAAAATGAAAATAACAAACAATTGTCATAAACGTAGTCTTACGAAAATAGTAAAATAGACTTTAAGAAAGTGGTTATAAATAATATCTTGGAAAACAATAAAAGTGAGTCTAAAAAGTTGGTGTAACACCCCTAATTTCCGTAATATATTTATATAATTTAGTTTCCCATATTTCGTATTTTAATTTTCAGGGAAAATATCCTTTTCATAATTAATTGGCTTATTTAGCTCGAGTTTTGTGAAAACCCACCTTGTTATTGGGTTTCACGTGTTTCTTTTGTGGAAATGGGTAAGTTTTGGGCCTAAGCTTGGAATAAAGTATAAACCCATGAGCTTTTCTATAAATAAGAGGGGAAACTAAACCCTTGCTTTTCTTTTATTCATCTTTTCACAAAAACCCTAAACCTAGTTTTCT
>VHZZ01003378.1:73891-85721 GCA_009801015.1 Silene noctiflora
ACAAAAGAAATGGATAGGTTGAGAAAATTGAACCTCATATTTTAGCAATTTTACCACGATTTCTACGCTTATCAAAGAAACGCCTTGCATAATTTTTGAATTTTTTGGAACTTGGAGACTCATCGGCAAAAAGTGGTGGATATTCATCTTTAGGAGTTGATGGAATATCCTTACCTTCTGCCTCATCAACTAATTCATCTCCTAAAGAATCAGGAACAACAGTTTGTGGACCCATGTAATACTCAGTAATCACCTCTGTATCATAATCATTCAACGATGAAGCATCAGACCCAGAAGTTGACGGATCTGGCAAAATCTCAGACCCAGGAGTTGTTGGTTTCGTAACTTCTTCACTTTCCCCAAAATCAGGCAGCAAAGGAAGAGGATCTAAAGTCTCTGGTACGAAATCAGATGGTGGAGTATATGGAGGACATCTATCATCACTAAGAGAACAGTAATCACAACAATACGATCCAAGGTTAAAATTGGTAACTGAGCATTGTAAACAACTCGAAGAACAATCGGTTCCATGACTGTTCATTTCGAAAAAGATGTGAAATTATAAAAAGAAATTGTTAAACAAGGTGAGATTTGTAATCAGAGGAGAATTTTAGATGTTCGATGATGAAGATATGCAGTTGGGGAAATTGAAATGAAGAGCTTTTATGATTTTCATGACGGCGAGTTGTGGAAGATGAAGATTAGGTTTTGTTTTGGTTGAGAGAGAAGAGAGAAGATGAATAATCTGGATAAATGAGGGGTAGGTAGGCAGATTAGGGTTTTTGGAAGGAAAGGTTAGTGAGTGGGTGGGTGTTTAATGTGGATAGTTGGGTTAATTAAATGGGTTTAGGAGGGTTAATTATGGGGTTGGTGAGTGGGCCTAGGAGTGGCAAATTTGTAAATATGTGGTAGGGACAAGGACAATTTAGTCAAATTCCCTTCCTTTTATAGTATGTTACCTTTGGTCTGGGTCGTCCATTTTCGATAACTGTTACCTTTGGTCTGGGTCGGAGGGAGTATAAGCTTAAGATATGGATCTAGAGAATTAAAAAGTGGTTTCTAATAATATTACAAGAAAAGATACAAGATGTAGCAGAGCAATATATAAATATATGGTAAACAAAGTATTAATGATTAACACGTTCCAACTTTAGCAGAGCAAACCCTTTAGTCGATCGACCAAGTTCGACAGACAACCCTCACAACTCGCCACGAAAGTCGATCGACACACCTAGATGGTCAATCGACTGAAAATTCACCAGTGTCGAAAGCGTGCTTGTCGAACGACTTAATACTCAACCCACCAACTCGCAACGCACCTAGTGACACCTTGTCTATCGACTAACCTAACAAAACGACAGGTATTACAGTGGTTCCCCGTAATACTATAACTTATGAAGTTTGCCTTTTAATACTCGTGATGTCTTGTTGCCTTTGCATATGCTGGATTTTTTGTGTCGTAAACAGGGTAAAACGTGCGTTACATAGACGTTATGGTGACTCGACAAAAACAGCGAAAAAAAATAGTGCAGGCTGTGCAGCAGGTAAAGCCGCCGTCCGTAATGGCGTTTTAAGCATTGAGTCGCCATTAGGCATGACGGTTTTAACGACGAATACGTATAATTTGTGCAACTGAGAGACCAAATTGTGCTCAGGTAGACTCGCCACCATTGAGCAAGGCAGTTTTGGTTGTTAGACTCGCCATAGCCATAGGGTATAGCGGCTCAATGTCCTCTAGGTTCGTGAAAAAACATGTCTATATAGACCCCTAATTGAGAATTTTTTTCACCCATTCACCCAACCAATAACGATAATTAATTTTTTTCAGCATGATTTCAATAAGAAATTCGAAAATATGAAGAAGTTGTGCTCTAGTCATAGTATTTGATTAAGATCGCAACTTCGAAATGCGACTATTTTGTAAAGGTTCAGAAGACCATTGCAACTAATTTTAAAGCATTTAAACGATACCGACTTTTGATACTATGGTTCTAGTCTATGGTTGTCAACTAGTTTTCAGTTGTTCTTTGCTAAATATATACTCCCTCTTTTCCGTCATTTGTTTAACTTTTCCATTTTTAGGTATCTCATTCATTTGTTTATTTTTCTATATTGGTAATATCTTTGAGGGGTAATTTGATGATTCGTACAAGTATATAACAAATTGTCCACTTGTCACTCAATACCAACATTCATAAGTGGTCTCCGCCCTTCTCCTTAATCTTTGTGCCAAAACCAAAGGTAAACAAATGTGGGGACGGAGGGAGAGTCTATTCTCATCAATAATCAGGGTACTACCGTAAATTTGATTGGTTGTCATTGGGTTCCCAAAAATGGTGGCAGATTACCAATATTATGCAGAGGCAGTGGGCTACCGACGGGAAGGAATGTTGTGGCCTGATGTCTACTAGGACATCCTCTCCCCTGGTTTACTAAAATTAATATTGATGCAGCATAGCTGACAGGGGTCGGGGGCGGAAATAGGCTTGGGTATGGTGGGTAGAAACGCTGCAGGTTCAATAGTGGTGGTGGTGGGTTGAAGGCTACGGGCAGGGTGGTCAGTAGACATTGCCGAGGCTGGAGTGGAAAGATATGGGGCAGAAATTGCCAAGAGCTTGGGGCTGTCGAAAATCATTTTGGAAAGCGACTCGCTGAGGCTCGTCTCATCTATGAAACAAGGAAATATATGTAAATCTCCATGGGGTTTGATTGTAGATAATGTGTTAGATTATCTAAAATGGTTCACAAAAACATGACACAGTACGTCAAACATGTGTGTACCTTGGCAGGGGCCGAGTTTAAAAGTGTAACAGACTTTTCGGTTGCCAGATCTTGATTTGAAATAAAACACCCCATACCCCGTTGATCTCGAAAAAAAAGGATATTCTTGAGACAGATTGTTTGCTAAGTATTAGACTTGACAACTAACAAAATCCGAATTCATCAATCCCGAGCATGACCTGTGAAAAGGTAACAGTCAAACGTGATCTGTAACAACCCTACTGAACCAGAGTTGATTGATTTGAAATAGAAACCGTAGTAGTCATTGACCGAAGTGTCGCGGTAACAACAAATTTGAAATGGGAACAATCCCAAAACATACCGCATGTTTTCAAAAAACTTTTTTTAGTTTCGGACAGAAATCAGTAACCTCATTAGAACATGTATGAACATTGATGATAGAATTGGCCTACAAAGAATTTGGGTCAGGAATGTGTCAACAATAAATACATCCTGTTTGAATTTACAAGCTACCTTCCATATGAAGGTATCATCAATCGCTGTAGGGAAGCTCCAAGCTACTCATCTAATGTCTTCGGCCAATAATCAAGAATTCAAGATATTCCTGAAAAAACAAGAGGTTTCGATTAATGAGTACTTGAAAGTAGCACCATACAGCACACTTACACATACCACCATAGTACATTCCTGAGTTGAGATACAAGATCAGTGTTGAACATGAAGTGCTGTGAAGAAGCAAGCATAGATTAATATGCAATGGCGAATGTTAAGGCAAAAGATCGGTGGGCCAAAGATTAACAAATGGGACAATCGGATAGTTTGGCTTTGCTTTCAAGTTGACTTTAAATTGAGTTACATTTGGATAAGGCTATATTTCTGGCAATGCAAAATGTGTATGTGGATTAAACTATAACTATAATTTTAGGATTTATATATTAATGACTATTTAAATTAAATTTACTTTTTACAACTTCATTTCTTGATTCTTTTACTTGAAATATTTTAGGTTTGACAAGTTTGAAACATCTCACAATTTGGTTTAGTCAAACTGATTTCATTTTCCGGTAAATATCATTCTCGCATGTGCAATCAAGCGATGGTTCCAAAGTTAAGATCAGTTCCATCCTATTGAGTTCTTTGAATGCCTAAGATTTGAAATATTCACTACATCGCTGAGCCAAGGGGATCAAGTGCTAGTTTTTCTACTAAGTTCTTTACGAAATTAAACCCAACAGAGTCAAGCTCAATTTCGGCATTGCAATGATCTGCATCTAACTATGCTTAAATGATCCAATTTGATTGTTTGGCTTGGGCATGAACCAGATCACATGCAATCTGTGGCTAGCTCTAAGTTAAAAAAAAAAATAAAAAAAGCTGAGTGGCCCATTTTGAGAGCCAAACCAGGCTGGTTTTTGGTGGTTTGAAGAATCGAGGCCAGCCACTTGAGACGGGCCTTAAATAGGCCTAGTGGCCAATTATAGGGATAGCATTCAAGCAGAAGCTTAGTATATAAGAGCATTCCCTAACACAATCAAGCATACCTCAGGAGTACGTGAGAGGCAAGCTGCATTCACGAAAGGATGACGAGGCCCAAATACATGGCTCCACAGAGACATGCAAAGGAAATGAGTCCCCTGCACAAGTCAACACAAATGGAGCAAGTCAACACTATTTGTACTCAACAATTCAACACAACACAGGTGTTTGTGTTATTATTCTACAACTTACCAAATGAAACCCCATGCTACTCCATTGCAAGGACAAGGACAAACTTCAGCAAATTTCTCAGCATCACTCGAATTAACTCTTCGTGATATAAGATCATCATATATATCTGTGTAACGATGTCAGCAGTTACAAGGTTTTCTTATATTAAATTGTTGAATAATAACTATGTTGTAGGAGTAGGACACAGATGGAACAAAAACTTACCATAGACTGAGAACAAGCTGTTCATGACACCTGAAAAAATATATCAGGGTTAAGTGGGTACTAGGAAAACTTCATTAACAAGCACATCGATTGTATTGGAACTGGAAAGGAAAGATGTAGGATCGTAAGTACATACCAATAAAAAGAACGACATACCGAAGGATACGAACTTCGGTTTTTACTTGCAAGACCCAAACTACAGCAAGAAAAATAATAAATCCTGCAATGCCATAAGTTAATGTTGTGTGACCCACAGGCTACAGCAAATAATAATGTTAAAGAGCGTTGATTAAAAGCACAGAGGTGAATACCCACCTACACAAAGTCCTCGAAGTGTCCACTGTTGATACCGAGATAAAAAAAAAAAAATGAATGTCAGATCTTATGCAAGATCACAAAAACTTATATAAGAGATGGTCTCACATGTGAGGCGAACCCATTAACCCTGTAAATATATGAGGAATACATAAGAATTTGGATTGGTCTCACATGTGAGTCCGTTTCATACAATACTCACTAAAGAGAAACCATAAATCCTTACATTCTGTGCTATAAAGAGAACGATAAGCAGCGCAACTGCAAGGGAACCAGCGGCAATTTGTGCTGTAAGAAGATTTGTGGAGGAAAGCACCAATACCATTCCCCAAAATGAAGATCCAAGATCTAAACAAAAACAGCAAATCAGCAATATATTTGAGTGGTCTTGCGAAGTACATGGGATAAAATATTGATCAATTCAACTGAGGGTATCATTTTGAGTCAGCTAAATTATTGTTTGAAAAATGAGATAGTGTCACCGTGTAGTACTCAAACTAAGCGAGACCCCCTCACAAGCATTTTGAATTATTTATCTTACATATGGAACCTACATTGTGAGTGTGAGAAAGTGATACTAATATTCACTACCTCTAGGCGACGTTCTATCATGTATCTAGTATCTACATTGAAGAACTTAAGGCGTTAGCTGGCAAAATAATTTTCAGATGATTTTCATAGACAAATCAAGAAGTTGACAGTGATGTAATGGAAAAGCATCAGGGTAGAAGTTTTACATCCGGCAGGCAAGATCAACCAATATGCACCACCACGTGTTTTTGTCACGCCTCCCTCATTTGCATGAACCTCTATTCCCTCCACCTACACACCGGCATAAAAAGTATTTCTCTGATTATAGAACTTGGGAACATATAGGGCGCAGTTCCTCAACGTCTGACCAAAATACTATCTTAAGTAAGACTGAATTGCAAAACAAAAAGAAACGCATATATCAACCGACAATTACATCATTGTGTCTCAGATTTCAGTGAAAATAGTATACTCCGTTAGACGGCTAGTTACAAGAGCAATACGCGAAAGCCCAAGTATCATGAATAACTACACAGATAAAGTCATATGAATCTAATGCATATAATGGTTCACAGTGGTAAAATATTGGTCCGTCAACCTAGTGAGCATTACCAATTACCTCAGCCATATGTGGTACGAACTACAAAACTACGAGTTATATATCGACCTGAAAGCTTCCACAAGTTTTCTGATATTTGAATAATATGGATATTATAGCAACAACTCATCAAGTAGGAAACAAAGTTTGATAAAAGTAAGTTTGAAGTAACTTACCCGACCACATGTAAGCCAACATGCTATAGCATGGCTAATTTCATGGAGAAAGACGGTGATGAGCTTAAAAGGTGTTAACAAGAAGGTCTTCCATAGCTGTTAAATCAAAGATCAAAACTTGGTCACTCCCTACATTACATGACTCAATCAAGCTCCAAGTATGCAACTAACCAAACCAACACTTCCAAAATGAACTTTGTTGATAAGTATGAGCTAGGGTGGTAAACAAAAACTAAGTAGTCTATCAACAAAGTTCAAGTTCATGTTTACCACCCTAACTCTCACACATTCTCTTATCTTATAAACTAGATGATCAATACAACAACATTACCCTACTGCCTCAAGCCTCCGCGAGTAACAAGGTTAGGAGGAAATCGGGTATACACAGCTTTACCTCTGTATTAGCGATATAGAGGGAGTTTCCAGATGACAGGAAACGAAATACTAGATGATCAATAATCAAAAGTTAATCTACTCTCAAGGTTCACCCTTCTCATTTCGGACCTTAGCATTGAATTACTAAAGACATACAATTTTCATGAACCTAGTTTAAAACACAATCAACCCAATTCATATAATCAATGCCCTATACTACAAATTTTTCAGCACTCTCTTAAATCCAAAACCCATTATCTCCAATTCTTCATTCATACAACAGACCAACAATTAAACATAAACCCATTGAAGTGAGCATTCCATAAAAATCAAATCTTGATTTTCAACATTAGTGAAAACTCAACCCAACTAAGCATCTACATTCAAAATTGAGAGAAACCCATCACTAAATTGGACTTAAATACACAATTTACTACTAGAAAGATGATCAAGAAAGCACCTTTAGCTTAAAATCTTTACTGGGCATGAAAGTTATTAAAAAAATGCTGAACAAAGAAGTAAAGCAGCAAAAAGGAAAGATAAACAAACATACAGCAAGTATAACAACAGTGAAGATGCCAATAGTGATCATGAAAGCTTTCTGGTCTCGATTACAGCATCCTCTTAGCTCCCAATTTGGGTTCATCTCTCCTTTTCTCTATCTAAAAACTCTACTTTCTCTCTCTAAAAATTGAAGGGGGAATTTTTAACTTGTTTTTTTTCACAAAAAGGGGGAAAAAAAAAAGGAAAAAGGCTGCTGATCTTAAAAGCTGAATAAATCAAAGCGAGGAATGATGGTTGTGTTCTGTTTGTATATGTCAATCAGTTTGGTGGGAAGTTAGCTGTAAATGGTCAATACCCAGTTTGACCAATCAGATTTCAGTTTTAAATTTAAATCCCCTATATACTAAAAGATTAACAAAGCTGAAGTTTTTCCCGCCTAAGTTACATTCTACTATTTACCATCTAATATTTACTCCCTAATTAATTTCATACTATAAATATTACATACTAATTTGTACACAAATATAGTTTAAATATTTATAGTAACAATCTTTGGCATAAATAAATGACTAAATAACTTATAAATTTAAAAACTGCATACAAACTTTTTATATTTAAAAACAATCATCTATTTATTAAAATAATATGTCAAAAATTTCACATTTTAACCATAAATCCCCCTTAATACTAAGAAAATAAAAATTTTCTTAATTTTCTCTCCAAATGCATCTATTTAACTAAAGAAACGGGTAAAATTTTCTTTTTTTCAAACTATCTTTTCATTAAAATATAATCTTATAATTAAATTCAAAATTATGATTTTTTCATCAAACTAAATTAAAATTCGTGTTAAAATATAAACTATAAGTTGGTACATCCCCTATATAGTAAAAGATTAACAAGTCTAGGGAAATCCCGCTCATTTTTCCCACTCAACTGTTTGCTTGCGCAATAATATCCTCTTCTATTTTCAGCAATAATATATTATAGTCAATTAATAAATATTCCCTTCTATTTTCAGAAATAATATATTGTAGTCAATCTATTTTGAACAAAAAAAAACTATACTAATTGGTATTAAACCTCTTATATTTTCAGCAAGAATATATTGTAGCCAATTAATATTGTAGTCAATCTATTTTGAGCAAAAAAAAAATACACTAACTGGAATTAAATGCACAATACACAATGATTCCCTTAAACTTCCTGTACATTTGATACGATCATTTTCAACTAATCCCCATAGAAAAAATAAATCAATAATCCCCTATCCCCTATATATACTAAACKATTAACACTACTTAAAAATTCCCGCTTAATGTTATTATTGGTTTTTTTGTATTAGACCAATATAAAATTTTGTATTAAGCCAAATTTCATAAAAAATACAAAAAATGAACCCTCAACTACTGTAGGTGATTCATAATTTGTCTTAATACAATTTTTTTTAATAGCGGATTTATTAAATGTAAAAATGCTTAATGGCAACATTTTAATTACAACTTTCTCTAACACAATCCTTTACAAATACCGTACTGTAGTACGGGATTTATACTAGTTATTTTACAAATTATTGACGTACTTATTCATCACTGTTGCAATTTTTTTCCTCCACATTTTTTTTTGCGGAGTACTTTTTAGAATTGGACAGAAGTACGGATCCGTTCGGCCCGATCCATTTTAGCTCAAAAACGACCGGCGAGCCTGCGACTCCAGGCACAGCTGCCCACCTAACAGATCGGGCCATCTTTAACCCGGTGTGTGCAAGTTAGGATTTTGTCAATTTAGATGGTCCCGTGTGGGCTCGAGTCCGGCCTGACCCGCATTGGTACACAGCCAGGGTAATCAAACCCGAACCTACGCCCCAAGGGGTAAAAAAGGTCGGCCCGACACAAATTGACGGACCTGATCGGCTCTGAGCCGACCAAGATGTAGGTCATGGGGAGGAAAAGTCGACAGCTCTGCGACGCACCTCGACAACATGACGCCGGCCGAGGAGAGGCTCGCGTGGGAACTGTCAAGTAAGTAACTCAAGATCCTCATCATTTGCCCTATAAATAGGGATTACTGTTTATCAACCAAACACACAATCTCAACTTCTAAAACTAATATCTCTCTCTTGAGGCTTTTCACACTACTAAAGTCGGTCAAAGGTGACCCCTCAAGAGAAACCAGGCCGACCCAAAGTAACCTAAAGAGAATTTTACTTAGGCATCAGAGGGGCTAGAGCGGCTTTCCTCGGAACCCCCCGAAGCTAGGTTTGCTCTTGCTTTCAGGTACAAGCCAAACAGAGGGAACAACTCCGCGGACCTCAAGTCCACGGAGAAGAAAAAGGTCGAGTCAAGCTCGGTGCTGCTTAGAACTCATACTTTGTAACCTAGTCCCGCGTGTACTTGTATTCTACTCTTAAGTACATTTACATCCCGGAGCAATTGGCGCTGTCTGTAGGGAAACTAACACAATGGTCCCAAAAATGCAAAAATAAGCTCAAAATCATAATGTCTTATCCTACCGACAAACCATCCTCCACAAATAATTCGATCATCGGTATGCCAACCAAAACTGCTGGTCATGACTCGGTCGTCGGTAAGAGTGCCACCACAGCAGCTGATAGGTCGTCGCCAACCTAGCAAAGATAAATTTCCCTAGACGTGGCACAAATAAATGTAGTACGTAGGGGTCGAATCCACAAAGAAACGGCAGTTCTATTAGTTGTTATGAATTTATCGGGATTGGGTTATTTTTGGTTTTCGATTGAACATGCAAAGTAAATAAAAACAAACAAGAGAATAAAAGCAAGCAAATGTAAGTAAATATGATTTAACAAATATGATTAGAGAGGAGTCTAGGGATTCGGGTCACACATGCATAAAAAGATGTAACATATTAGATTAGTGATGTAAATAAAGACAAATGCCTAAGCCTAAAGATACTCAACTTTCACTATTAGTATCAAGCCTTAAATCGGGTCCTAACAAGCTTTCACTATGAGTTATGTCGATCTACTACAACATGCTAGTTCTAATACAAATCCGTGCCTTTTGACTTATACATTATATAACAAGTTTAATCCTAGAATGTTATCAATAAACTAAGATTGGCATTACAAAACAAGCAAGTGTAGAAGCAAATATGCAATATTAAAACATACTACTCTAACATATTAATACAATTACTAATGCATGACTTCCCTCACTCCCTAGACAATGGAAAATMTACTCACTCATGTTAAAGGAAATGAAGACTAAATATATAATGAAATGCATAATGTAAAGATTATATTAGTAAAATGCAAAATAGAGATAAGCTAATGATGTAACAATAACTAATGAACTAATGATGGTAGAAATGAAGAAATGTAGAATGCATGTAACTTTGATTATTAGAATGGAAATGTAAAACTAATAACTAAATTATAACTAAATAACAAAATGAGATAAAATAACTAATTAAACTAACTATGGAAACAATAATGAAATTAAAGAGAAATGAATTACCAAATGCAAATGAGAAACTTGAACTTAAACTTGAATTAAACTTAGAACTAGAAGATTGTATGATTACAAATGTAAACTAATGACTTAAGGAATACAAGAGAAAACTCGAGAATTGTATGAGAAAATGTAAGTGAAGAATATGATAAAAATGTGATGAATAGAATAAAGTGATGCTCTAAGGTCGGGACTAGCCCTCCTTTTATAGTAATTCATGCCTCAAAACATAAACAACCCTAAAAGAATCCAAGGCTCTTAAATTCACCCCACCCCGATCGGGGATGCAGCAATCTGAATTTATGGCCTTAAATGGTCATAGTTAATGGCCTCGGAATCCAATAAACCTCATTTGATGCGTCTTTAATTGCCCGGTAAATGCTTTGTGTGTGGAAAATGCTTGGAATCCAATGTTATATTTTCCACATCTATCATTGGATTGCTTCTTGGGCTTTATTTAATCAATTGTTTACATTTTGCTTTCTTGATTAATTTGGCCATTTCTCCATCATTTGACCATTTCTTCCATGTCTTGAGCTTGCATTGGCATGCATGATCCAATCCAACTTCCACTTAGCCTTATGTTCTTGATATTTGCTCTTTTTGTCGGGATTTAGCTAATAAAAGCTATATTTCCTACAAAACACGTTAAAAGCATACAAAGCAACTAGAACACGAGATTAACTCAAATAAACACTAATAAAAGTGCAAATAGTATGTAACACCGAGCTAAAATGAGGAGAAAAATCACATATAAAATATACTTATCAAACTCCCCCAAGCTAAACCCTTGCTTGTCCTCAAGCAAGCATAAGAAATTGGACGACTCAACAAATGCAAGATCCCGAAACAACTAAAAACAATATGGTTAAAAAACCGAAACAACATGGGCAATGGATAAAGCATTAACATAGTTGAGTTTTACACGACGGCGTAGAGTAAACAACTTCTAGTGAACCTTTAAGCTTTTGCACGATCTTTCGATTTTCGGACTCTCACGGTACACTCATGCTCAAAATTATATGTGAAAGGACATTTTTATGTGAGTAACACTCACCTATCCTCGACTCATGAGAGTGTGCCCACAATCTAATATGGTAGTCAATTCAAATCATAAGTCATAACAATCAATAAAATGTAAGTATGAAAAAGAAGCCATAGGGTAA
>VHZZ01003380.1:38830-52914 GCA_009801015.1 Silene noctiflora
AAAATAGTTTTAAGACACTTTTATGTATTTTATTTTGCATGCATGTGTATTAGATCACATAAAAATAAAACTAATGTAATTTCTTGTTATATTAGAGTTTCTAATATGTGTTCTAAACTAACAGACATGGCCGACACCGAGCAACATGAGGCAAGGAAGTAAAATTAAGGAGGGGCGTGTGCAGGGGTCGGTTGGCCGGCAGAAGGGCTGTCGGCAGGGAGACTTGTTGTTGCGCATGAATGTCGAGGAAGGGTGGTATGTAGAGGGTGTTGGCGGCTGCTGCGATGGTCGTCGGTGGTAGGGGATAGATGGGCTGATGACGGTGGCCTTCATGGTTGTCGGAGGTGGGAGCCACGGTGGTTGGAGGTGGTTGTATTGGTGGTTAGAAGATGTAGCAAAGATGGTTTAAAAGATGGGTTTATAGCTTGCTCCTTTATTTAGTTTAATTTTTTCATCCTTCGTTATCCCGTCTCGCGATCCCGTCTCGCCATTCTGTCTCGCCTACACATTAAATTAATAAAATATTAATAATACGAATAATATATTAAAAACCCGACTACTTATTAAATCTAACTAATACGACTAATTATTATAAATTAGTAAATGAAATGAGCTTTTTAATCAATTAAGCACGCAAAATCGAATCGGAATAAGGTATAAATGCGGGGTAAAATGCGATTAAAATACTACTTATCAAACATGTGCATGCATATGATATGAAACAAATTTCTAAATAACATATTTTAAAACAATGTAGTAGTAGTACTAGCAGCAGTAGTAGTAGTAACAACAACAACAACAACAACAATAATGTATATATTAAAACTAAGATGCAATGATGAAATTAATCCCTAAATGTACATGATGATGACTCGATAATGAAAACTATACAGTTTTCCTTTCCAATTGTCAAATTGCCTCCAGGTCAATGAATGGACTTCAGGTCCATGAGTTCATTTATAAACATAAATTATATGTCGACAATTAAATTGGACTTGCATATAAGATCCTCATTATCTAGTCAATTAAACTCCTTGCTTAAATGTTATATCGGTTCCTTAAACGTGTCGATATAATTTCAACATTTCGCGATATTGTCAGTACTGATCAGTAATTTCCTTACTCTAGAGGTGTACCAACTTCCCATGTTTACCATTTTCTTTCATAATTGATTTGGGCTTTTGAGCATGATTTAGTTATTGTTAAAATACGCTAAGAAATTGTTAGTGTTGTCTGATTAGCACGAGTCTTAACCGACTGAGCGAACAATCTCAAAGACCGATTAACTTGTATTCGTAGGATATATTATACGGTAAGATTGTATGGTAAGTTGTTGATTAATTTTGACAACACGTTATTATTTTTTATCACTGGCGTTGGATAATCATTTTTTTTTATTAACATGTGGAATCGTTATTGCATCTGCTACATTCGAAATCATATGGGTTATTGCATCTGCTACATCTGCATCTGCTACCTCCTGCTCGAATACATGGACGTGTTCGCCTGGACATACAAAGACATGCTTGGGATTGATAGGGAGATCGCCGAGCACAGGATACCCATTTGGCCCGAAGCCCGACCAATGAAGCAAAAACTACGCCGCATGCGCCTCGAATAAGCTTTGAACATCAAAGAAGAGGTTGACAAGCAATTCAAAGTCGGTTTCATCAAAGTTCTAACTGGGTGGCTAACATAGTCCCCCTACCCAAAAAGGATGGGAGAATCCGGGTTTGTATTGACTTCAAAGACCTAAACAAAGTAAGTCCAAAGGACGACTTTCCTCTACCGCATGTTGACATTTTGGTCGAAAACACCGCCGAACACGCCCTTTTGTCATTCATGGATTGGTATGCCGGGTACAACCAAATCAAGATGACATAAGAAGACATGCACAAAACCACATTCACTACGCAGTGGGGCACGTATTGCTACACTGTCATTCCCTTCGGCCTAATCAATGCCGGAGCCACCTATTAAAGGACTGCTACCACTCTCCTACACGACATGATGCATAAAGAAGTGGAAGTGTACGTCGATGACATGATCGTCACTTTCTAATGCAGGATTGTGCCTCCCGAAACCAGATTAAACCGGAATCGAAATGACAAAAAATTGACCGGAGACTGGACAAGAATAAAAATTCCGAACCAAAATCGGACTGTAAAATACCAGTCTAAGACTAGACCGATTGGACCGGTAAGAACTGATTGTCTATCGGTTTTGGTAATCATTTAATCTAGTTGGATCTAGTTCACCGGTAAGGATTGCTTACTAGTTTTTGCACCTTGGTGCACCGCTAATCATTAAGGGGGAGTTTGGTTAGAGAAAGGGAAAGGGAAAGGAAATTAGAAAGGGTAATAGGGGGAAAGGCAAAGGATTACCTAAAACTTAACTAGTTGTTTGGTTACATCAAGAAAGGGAATTAATGGTCCACCCACTCCCAATCCTACCACTATCACACACCACCACAAACAACCACTTATTTACTCAAAAATGGCTGCAACCATCGTCTCCCCACCCCGCTGAGACCCCACCACATCGCCCCACCCCACACTATCGCCCACTTGCCGTCGCCGCCCCACCTCACTCCAACACCACAACCGTCACTCTTCACCCTAAAAAAAACCCTCCCCTACTCTCGAAATCCGGTGGTCCGGGGTACTTCAGGAGAAGATTGGTGGGTTGTGGTTTGTTTTGGTGTGCGGGTGGTCTAGGTGGGGTGGTTGTGATGGTGGTGGTGGCGGTGGTGGTGGCGTCATGGTGGTGGCAGCGGTGGCGGGGACGGTGGCGTCATGGCGGTGGCAGCGGTGACGGTGGCGTCATGGCGGCGGTGATGGCGGTGGCGGCGGCATTATGGTGGTGGCTGGTGTGGTGGTAGCCGCAAGTGTGGTGGTYGGTGAATAAGGTGATTGAAAGGTAACAAGGGTAATGAAATCTCATACCTTGGGGGGTGGGGGGTAAGGAATTAGATAGATTGAGGGGTAAGGAAGGGAGTTTCATTCCCTTTGTTTGTGTCAAACAAACACCAACAAAGGAAATCAGTAACTTTGTTTCCCTTTCCCTTTCTTATAGACCCCCAACCAAACGTCCCCTAAGCATTTATGTATCCACCGCCTGAAACTAGGTTTGGCGTAAATTTTCATATTCCGTATGTAACGACTTTTATGCCTCTTATTAAATTAAAAAAAGGAGACAAAAAGGTCTTAACATTAACTTAAAAAAAAAAAAAGGAATTGTGGTGCACAACCTTAGGTCAAAAGTAGTAAATGAAGATGAATGGCTCTCATTACAAACAAAGTACTAATTCTAATTTTGACAATTTGGCTGTATTCCCTCTTGCTAAAGCAATAATTTAAACATAACTATAATTTGAATGAATTTTTAAAGGTTTACAATTACCTTAACCCTCGTACTTCTATAGATGGACAATATACATGATCAAGAATACACTTTGCACCTTTTCATTTCATCCCTCAGGGGATGTTCGCACAGGATTAGGGTCGGAAAGACCTTCAAAGATTAGTAACAAGAAGACAAAAAAAAAAAAGGTAAAATAAGGTATATCTAATATTTCCTCTTGATTAAGAATACTTTACACCTCTTGTCAAAAGGCATCATCTGCCCCTAAAATTGTTGTAATTTTGGGGGTCATGCATTTATACCTAAGAATTTTTGTAACAGTTGAGGCAGCGATGGCAGCTGAGATATGGGTGTTGCTTACGATGGTTGGTGTTTTAGGGATGGTGGCGCAACCATGGGGCCAAAAGTTAGCACTTTTGTTAGGATACACCTTAGGGTTGTACCCACCTCCCAAATCCATGTTGATTGATCCAACTTAGTTTTTCAAAAGGATCTAACTAATTTTGTAATTATTCTTTGGGGGACATTAGATAATTTTTGTAGTTTAAATGACAGTTTTTATACACGCGAGCCTCTATTTCTCTAATTTTATTACAAGCATGATTTGTGAGTTACTATGTGAATTTCTCTTTGATGAAGCATATTAACATGAAATTGCATATACCAAGACATATTATTTCCAATATTGTTGCTTACCTTCTTTGCCGTTTAATTGCCATTTTCTTGAGCTTCCATACCTAGTTATCTACTTTAAAATTTAGCCTGATTATATCTCATGCTCACCTTGTATTAGAATTTTCTTTCCCGTTTGGGTCATTTTTGTTAGTTTATCGTATTTTTTTTTCCCTAATTGTTGTTACTTTGACAATTTTGAACGATCATTTACAATATCGACTCCTAATTGTTCTTACTTTGAGGTATCATTTGGTTAACCCTTACAAAATGTAGGATATCGAAGATCTCATAAATTGTAACATTCAGAGTACGTTTTCTCTTTACCACCTTTTTTGAAAAAATGAGAAAATTTAGAAATCATATGATTTTCCCGTTCCTCCAATAGAGGAATTGGCTTACCTAGCCTCCATTGGTAATTGGAAATTTCAGTATAATTGAATTTTTAAATAGGCAAGCAAACATTTTTAATTCACATTGATTTCATGAGAGAACTTAATTCCCATGAATTTGATATTCCTGTGGAGCTGCAATTCCAGAGTTAACCAAACGATACCTAAGATTTGTATCGTGGTACTATTTCTTGATGATTTTTACGTCAAATCTCGATTTAACTACCTATTACATGCAACTCCATTATATAAAAAAAGTTGAGTAGGTCTGCTAAGAGACGGTCTCTCAATAAGTTTATTGAGAGACTATTTTATAATTTTAAGAAAAAGTGGTACTAAATGTAATAAAATAGGTACAAATCATGATTAAAGATAAAATGGGTACACTTATTATATAAATAAGTACGAAATTACTATGTCACGATCAACAACAAAAGGTCACGAAATACAAATAAAAGGGTACGAAAGACCGATCTCTCAATAATTTATTGAAAGACCGTCTATCCCAAGTTTTAATGAAAAAAGTTAGAGTCCTTACCAAAAGAACATCTTGTATTTAACTGTCTTAATGTTACATCAACTAATACTTATGCATCAATTACATAATCGTCTCCATAACTAAGGTGTTTTTTTCTTATACTAAAAACATGTTAGTTTGAGTGAGCAGTGATTCTAGAGCATGACATTTTGTGCCCTTTGAAAATAAAGATAAAATCAAAATTAACTTTTAACATCTACGGACAACAAAAATGAATAGCAAGTCTCGTTCACGAAACTTAACATCTCCCAAGTTTTTTTCCATAGGTAGAATGAATTAATTAAGCAATTAATTAATTAAGAATAATAAAAGAAGAATTTGAATCACAAGATGAAAGGGGACATTTTAATAATAATGATGCGAACAATGTCATCAATAAAATCCAAGAGACAAAAAATTAGTTGATCATGACATATTGTTTTATTAGGGGAGGGGATGATAGTGACCCTCTAGCATCCCCCGCTGGCGGCGGTTATGATGATCGCGCTTCACCACAATTGCGTAGATAGCATAAATGATTCCAGGAATGTATCCCAACAATGTCAGCACTAGGCATATGAAGAACTCACACTGCAATATATGTGCGTCAATTGTACGTCCAATTCAAACCATGTATAAATGTCAATGTAATAAATCAAATTTATTAACCATCAATATATGTATCATAAGAATGATGTAATAATTTTGTGGTTAAGACTAAGAAAATCGAAGAATCAAATCTCCTTTCCATACATTTTACTCTTCTTGTGACTCATTTAGAAAAAACCAATGTATATATCGTCATTATTTTTAGGGAATTAATCAGTTGATCGCTAACACGTAATTAGACATATTAAACAAGTAATTAAATTGATTAACAATAAGTTGACATCTATTTCTATTGTAAAAATATATAAAAAAAAAAAAAAAACTCATATATTAATGTAAACATTATTGTGATACGAGTACCAAAACTCATCATTACCCAATAATAAATATATATGCACGTAACATATCACGAACGTTATGAATCCCTTGATTTTATTCGTACATGTTAACATGTATGGTAGATGAATAAATTAAAAAAAGTGATAATAGTAAAACTTACACTACAACAACCGTCTCTAAGGCACACACCAAGAGGAGGGAGGATGATTGCCAATAGAACTTCCCAAAAAATATGCACACTTTCAGATCCCATTTTTCTTATTATACCAAATGACTAATCAACTTTTAGGATGATAATGAATGCTTGGTTAATGTTAAGTAGGAGTTGATTAAGTTGTGAGGTGTCCTTATATCGAGGGTGGATTTAAGAAGAGTTCAAGATAGACGTTGATTTCTTTTTGAATTTTTCTTATTTTTACCCATTAACTATTTCATTTTTGTATGGTCTCCTCTTTATTTATTTTTTCTTTTTTTATAAAACAAACTACTTTTTGTACCCGTGAAATCACAGGTGCGTTTGACATTAATTGTTTTAAGATTACGCATAACTGTAACTCATTAGTATCAAACATATTTGACATTTTTGTTGCTAACACAACGCACAAAAATAGTTCACTTGAATTATAATTTATGTGCTTTGGTAAGAACTATAACAACATTTTAATATCTTTTTTTATATAAATTAAGATATTATATGAGTAAGTAGACGTAAAATCGGATGAATGTAAAATGGAATCAACTACTTACCGTAATTGAATATGATTCATTGAAACTAACGGGTAAAATTTATACAACATAATATGGTACAATTAAATTAATATGATGTTGTAAGAATAAAATGGTAAAAGCTTATTTATGTTTTCAATTTATATGCTCGTGCAATTTTGCACGGGTCCTAGCTAATAAGAGATGATAACTAAAAATGAAGTAAAATTTATAGTGATGTAATGTGATTTTTTTTTTTTTTTTGTTTACGAGATAACTTATTTTACAATAAAATTCTAAAATTAAAATTTAGAATTTACTTTGTTGTTTAAGTCGTTTAATTTGTTTTATAATTAAAAAGATAAAATTTTAATATTTGTGGTGTTTTAGTTTGTATTCAATACTACAAATTGCTTAAAGCTTTACTTTTTTCTTTTTTAAATAGCATCCTAAAATTCTTTTAAAAGAGCGAATGGTGTTATGTAGTGTTTTTTTTCTTTAATAATTGTTTTTTTTTGTCTCTTGCTAATAAATGACTTGGTAATGCGGATGCTGATTGTGTAGATAATTGAAAATGTTGATGTAGCTTTATGGTAAGTGGTTAGTTTGTCTTTTTATTATTATATATAGATTTAAATGTCCATAAGTCTTGCAATTCATGGACTATACAACCAGTTGTACCTGTTGTACGGTGTAGAATCTGAGCTTTGTAATAAAGTATCCGAACTTTATGTTAAAGAATATGAGCTTTATTAGAAAGTATCCGATCTCATCCATTTACACATTAAAAATATGAATTTTGCATTAGCTCGGAAAAAATACATATAAGCTCAAATTCTTATACCTTGGTTGTACAATACTTATATACAACTGGATGTATAATCCTATTTGTGTAACTCTTGTCTATGAGTTACGAAAACTGTAATTTTTTTTAAATGAAAACCATAAAATTAAAACAAATCATTACTTTCGTAACTCGTAGTCGTGAGTTATAGTCAGTCAAGGTTTGTACAATTAAAAACATTAAATTTTTGGGATATTCTACATGGTACCCCTTACTTTTTCGACTTTCTACATGGTACCCTTACACTTTTAAAAACATACATGGTACCCCTAATTGTTGTCATTATCACTAAGTGTACCCTAAACTTCATTTTCTGTCAATTAAACTCAGTTTTAGGCGTTAAGTGATTACTTGGATGCGTAACCAAGCATGTCATTTATCATCCCATGACATATGGACTATATTAGGTTTAATATCCATCTTTGGACATGATAATTTGGCAGGGGATCAATAAATTTTCCGTCAAATTTTTTTTAGACCATTTAGCCCATATATATCAATAAATATTAAGATCGAGACGGATATTGAGCCTAATAGAGTCCTTATGTCATGGGATAATAAATGACAAGTTTGGTTACGCGTCTAAGTCATCACTTAACGCCTAAAACTGAGTTCAATTGATGGAAAATAAAGTTTAGGGGTACATTTAGTGATAATGACAACAATTAGGGGTACCACGTATGTTTTAAAAAGTGTAGGGGTACCATGTAGAAAGTCGAAAAATTGAGGGGTACCATGTAGAATATCCCTAAATATTTTTAAGTGTGCATAACTCTCAGCTACGAGTTCGAAAAACCGTGATTTTTAGACAAAACTCTCAAAGACGATAGTTTATCGTTTTTTTGACGGAATAACTGTACAAGTGAGAAAATCCTTTTTCTCTTCGGTGTTTTGATTATGAGATAATTAGTTAACATTTTTGGGTAAGAAAAGTAATTACCGACTATTTAGTTTGAAAAATACTTCGTAGATGTATTTCAATAAAAAATAGTCATCATATAATATAGTCTAAATATGATTTCCCGAAAACTTGGAAACACGATTACTTAATAAGTTAATTAGAAACCACCTTTTCTTTACTGTTTTGGTAAAAAAAAAAAATGACCTAGTATCGGTTATTGAGTGAGTTAAAGCGATCGAACTATTAGTCAAACGAATTGACGTGCTTGAAACGAATGTAAACAAATAACAAAAGTAGAAAATATAAGGATGACACAAGAAATTGGTGACGCGGAAAACCGAATATGGGAAATATCGTGGGAGAGTCGGGATCCCGCAAATTTCTACTCGAATGTGGAGTATTAACAAGTACGGAGTACATCTTTTAGGGATAAGAAGATGAGGATAATTGCTATGAATACAATGGCTATTATGTGTGCTTGGATATAGGGTTTGCTTGGATGAATATGTGATAATCCATCTTGCATGCTTCTATCTTCTTCTATTGTTTGTTGCCTTCTAGGGTTTTCGTCCAACTGCCTTCTCCTACAAGGTATGGTTTAGTTGCCCCACGAATCCAACTGCCGTTTGGCTCTGTTCATGCAATTACTTGTGTTTTCTCCTTTTGTGATCCAAGGGCCACGCTTTCCCCACGCTACTAGCCCATGTAATCCCTTTTTATCCTCTCGTATGATGCCACGCAGGCAAGCCTAATTTTTCAGAAATTGGGTCCAAATACATACCTTTAATGTGTTTTTCCTAGCCAGTTATTATTAATCATGGCTTAAAAATGATTATTTCTTTTGATACATGTTTCCGTAAGAAACGTGTAATTCCCTATAAATTCTAGTGCGTGCAAAACAGTGGCTGAAGCACTGTTAACTCGGATTAAATATACAATAAAAATATTAAGTGAAATAAAAATTCGGATTAATATAAATAATCCTCGGATAAAAAGTTTCCTAAAATGGTAAGTCTCAAAAATAGCAGTACTAAAAGTATCAACAATTCGACACTTGTATAAAGTAAGGCCTAAATAAAACCAATTTAGGGCCTGTTTGGCCTTGCTTTTAAAACTGTTTTTACATTAGAAAAACACAAATTGGGTCAAACACTAGTTTTTGGAAAAGTAAAAACAGTTTTTTTAAAATCCAAAAGCCAAAATAACCCCCTAGAAACAGAAGTAGAAAATAGGAGTTTCTGCTTCTATTTCTCAAAATCTTCTATTTTCACTAAAATATCATATCTTCGACACCATTTTTTTTACATCAAACAAAAACGTATAATTATCTTTCATAAGCAGTACACACTAGCATTATGATTTGCTCCGTCAAAATTTTTTGTGTTTTTTGGAAGGACCATCCTCCTTACACCCAAGCCCTTTATAATATTTTATTTGGATTGCCTTTAAGTGTAARGAGGACAGTCGTCTCGCAGGACACAAGAATTTTTATTGCTCTACATTATTTTTCAACGAAAATCGTTTAATTATCATTTTTCGTAGACGATAGATTGTCTTACAATGATTTTATTTTGTTAGCTACTACTATTTCAGGCATTTTTAATGAACAAATTATTGGATTTTCTTTGGGTTTGAAAAACGAAAGAATTTATCAATCTATTTTAAAATTTAATAATTCGATGAAAARCAACATTAGTTAAATTTTAAAAAAATTGATAGCATCAYGTCGATTTGAAACTAATTTGATYCAATGTTGTTRGTGTTYGATGAAAATTARTTACATAGTATAATTGTAYGATTAATGTTGTTTTATGTTTAAAATGACATATTTTAGCATTACATGAAAATTTAAAGAAGAAAAAATAACTTTAAATTTGTTTGGTCAAACACCAACAAACTAATAAAAACAATTTTGTAAAATTTTTGGCCAAACACTAACAGTTTTTTCAAGAAACAGCTTATGCAAAACTATTTTTAAAAAATAGAAATTTATTTTTATAAGTTAGGCCAAACAGGCCCTTAATAAAAGCATTCTAAGAAAAACTATAACTACAAACAGAGAAGTTCCAACAGACTACTCACTAGCTCTTACCCTGATCCACCATGCAAATACCTGTCATGTTATAAAATATAACGTGCCACAATCGGTGGGGAGTAACTCAAGCGTTTCCAAGCCCTATTATATCAGTTGAAAAGAATAGAAGCATGAATATCAGTATCAGGGCCCATACCACTTTTGGGAATTCCTTATTCATTTCCACCTCAATCAGCTGCCGAGGGAAACTTAGGAAATTCCTATTAGTGGTATTCTTATCACATTTAATCAATTTTCCCGCTCAATGATCTTCTTCAAATACCTTTCACCCCAAAATTTAAGCTCATGAACTTTCACCCATATTGGTAACGTCTTAACATCGTGTTTAATTAGATAAGCATCGGCGGTTCATTCCTTAATAATTGACATTTTTTATGTAAACCGAGGTGTTTACCGTCGACAACAGTGTATAATATCCTCGCTGTGTGTGCTCTCACGAAGATGTAAACGGCTAGCCAAATAGGTTACTCCATTTTTATGGAGAGGGATCGAACCCCTGACCTCATGGTTAATAATCAACATTAGATACTTTTAATCTAAGTTCACATCCTTTGTTTCAATTTTCAAGTTTTGATTCCTCTTTTTCCCAATTCAATTTTGTTTTATTTCAAATATCGTTTCTTCAATCCTTAGTAATCATTATTAAGCGGTCCAAAGTTGATTATTTACATTTATCAAACCTTTTCTTTTACTTTACTTTTCAACATATGAATTTTCCATTTAAATCACAATTAAAATGATTTCGTAAGATAATTGAAGTAACAATCAGATGGATTTTACTAGACAGTTAGAATCCATCTAAAAACAAACGCATGGGTTATTGGGCCTCTCTAAAGGGACACAATCCTTGATGCGCTTGTTCTTGGCTTGTTTTTGGCTGGTTATTGTTTCTGGTCTCTTTTCTATCCATACGTAGACCTTTTTGGATGTTATTAATCAAATATTATTATTTATCATCTGGTCAAAATACATTTTGGTCTTACTAGTGTAATTTTCTATATTTCTTTTAATCTCTCATCATTTAAATCCCATTTTGCTATTTATGCGATGTACATTTGTTGTATTACTTATTTCGTTCATTTTATATGTTCTTCGCATGTAATCAATGTAAATTCTTCGATTTTCTAATTCTAACTATATCTAAATTCACCGACTTAGTTTAATTCACATGTTATGTTTAACACAATGAAAATTGTATTACATGACAATCTCAAGCGATCAGTAAAGGCCGCTACAAAGAGCGGGTGGGATTGGGTGTAATACCCTGATCTTTTGAGACATTTAAAGTAGCATCGGATAGTGAGAGGACCCTTAGACTTGATGAGAGGCTACTTGTGAGTAAGGTAAGGCCGTGCAGTGGACCAAGTGTGACCTATACTTGTTCGAGCGATAGTGCAATGGACCGAGTAGGTGGCAGTTGACCAAGTGTGACCTATACTTGTCCGAGTGATAGTGCAGTGGACCGAGTAGGTGGCACTTGGCCGAGTACGGGTCGTACTCGACCGAGTGAGTGACACTCGACCGAGTATGAGCCATACTCGACCAAGTGACCGACACTCGACCGAGTGGACTCAGCACTTGACCGAGTGTAACTTTTCAGAGGGCGATATAATCTATATCGGGATCCTTTTTTCCACCCAAAACTAAATCATTTCCCTCTTTCTCTCTGAACCTCCAAACCCTCTTCCTTCTCTCTAAAACTCTCCCCAGCCCTCTCTTATGGCATGTGATATTGGATTTGAAGATGATACCTCATTTCCTTCGTCTATTTCTCGATCTACCTTTGTATGCCGGAATCTCACCTTTTTCCTTTGTCTTTCTTTTAAACCCTAACATTTGGGGGTTTGTGGTGGGTTGATTAATTGGTAATTATTATGGGTAATATGGGTACTTAATGGGTAATAATAAAGGGTTTTGTATTATATAAGAGTATATAATGTATTATGATGGTCAGTATATAATTCATGTAGGATGAGACAATTTCATAAGACGAGATCTTGCTTGTTCGAGTAGCTTACGGAGTATGCTAAAAGGTAGGGTTTCCCTACTCGGTTTTGGTATTATGAATGCTTATTTATGTGTCATTTGTCATTGTTTCCATAGTTGAAGTAGTATGCATTGTATCATGTTATTTAGGAATAATGTGAGTCTCATGTTAGTGTCGGAATCGCATTATAGCTTGTTAATGAGATAAGTCGACTTCAAGAGTCGGAATGTTTATGGAAATTGTTGCTCATGGCATATTTGGGATTGTGTCTCATGAGGAGTTGCATAATTTATCGTTGTGTTTCATATTGCATACATATGGTTATTGTGGATGTTGGAGGTTGATGGTGGAATGTGGTTGTGATAGTTGGTTGTTGAGGAGACGTAAGACGGATTGGGATATTGTCTTACGCTTTAGTCACCTCTTGGAACTTTCCACTCCAAGAGGGACGTGACAATTTATGACTTGAGTACGGAGGGGCCCGTCTGGTGTCACGACACCTAGCAGGGGTCCGGTTAGCGCCCGGGCTCGGTACCACGAACGTGTTCTGTGTACCTATTTTACGGGCTGCAGTCCTACTGTTTGGTGAGTTGTGCTGCGGTGCCGTCACCGGGTTTTTAGTACCGTGGACGTGTTTCTGCTACCGGTGAGGTGATTGTGGAGTGGTGGTGGATGGAGAGTGGTGTCTTGTGTACTTCATTGTTGTGTTGCATATTCATATACATGTGTTGTGTCTTAAGTATTTGTATTATTGAAACTGACGTGTGTTGGTTGTATGTATCTATCACCTGCTTTAATTGGATTTGCCTGTGTTGATCCATATGGTATTTCCAATCATATGGGGAGCAGTTGAGTAAAGTTTGGTCTTAGTGCCTCGAGTGAGATGGGACGAGCTACAGACATTTAGAGTCGAGTTACAGAGTTAGATGTTAAATGACATAGATAATAGTTGAGTTGTATAATGTACGATTCACATTTGTTAGTCATTCATTTATTATCTAATTCATTAAACATGTTATTTATATAAAATTTTACTTAATTGTAGTTCCGATTCACTGCCTTGGGAAACCTAGATGATGCTGACATCTCCCGATTACCTTGGCCGGGTGAGAAGAGGGTGTTACGAAGTGGTATCAGAGCGATGATTTTGGAACCTAAACCAATGAAACAAAATGAACCTAGGTGAGTCTAATAAAATGAACCCGGTAGGAGTACAATAAGATGTCATTTTTAGATGAATAGGCCTCCTTTTTCAAATCTAGATCCCATTGTCTTAACCGGTAAATTATGGGGGTGGTTATAAGTATGGGTGAACGCTATGTGGAACGTGATGTGATTACAGGTGTGTTATAACAAGTTCATAAGCTTCTTGCATTGTGTGGTCATTTATGATATACTGTATGTTAACACGTGAAAGTTGGATGAAAGTATTGATGTGTATGACGTGCTTTGGGAATAGTTATTAAGTGTTGGTATGTGAGGGACACTAGTCCCGTTCCTTGGCATTTTAATACCGTATAAGTGTGCAAAATTCTCTAGTGCTATTGTTAGGATGTGATTAGTGATGGTGTTGGAGTATGTGTCCTCGACAATAATGCGATCACATTAGTAAATCTCATGATAAGAATACGTAAAGGGATAATTCAATTATTTGGTCAAC
>VHZZ01003384.1:9795-23385 GCA_009801015.1 Silene noctiflora
TTTATTTTGATTAGGTAGTACGACAAAAGCCTTATCACCCGTCCACTTGAGCTTCCCCGTTATTTTCACCATCATCTAGCCTAATATTATCAAGATCATCTTCACTATCGTTGTCATCAACGTCGTCTTCCCAAGGCATGTTAATATCGAAATTCATCTTGTTTAATTAAGGATTGTTTTTTTTTTTTTAAAAAGTATCTCTTTGTTTTCTTGTTTTCACTTCTACGTTCAACTAAAATCAAATGAAATATTTTTTTACCAACCACCAACCTAAAACTCTCAACAGAAAGATAAAATTTAAAAAAATAATAATTTAGTACCCTAATTTCGAATAAAAGTGTGAATGCATATTTTAAAATTCAAAAATAAAGATTACGCCTTAATATCTCATAATAATAAAGAATAATTTAAGGAAGTATTTATCAAATTATTTAAGGAATTTTTTTTTATACCAGATTTCCTAAAATTAAGATCATTTACAAAAATATAAGAAAAATAAAATAATGACCGAAAATTAGGGCTTCTAATTAGGAAAGTTTGACTTTTAATAGAATAAGATTATAAAACACCTTATATAATGAAATGTAATTGCTTTTTAATTGTGTTGATACCCATTGCTTAACTGATTACGAGTATAATTACAAAGTTACAAACGCTAACAAACGTCTAATGCATCGCATGTTCGAACCCTCCTAACAACGTTTTTTTCTTTTAATTTTTTTCCCTAATTCCACACTAACCTATGCAATCCACCCAAAAATGAATTAGGGTTCATCATTATTGATAAAAAAATCGAATTACATTCATCCAAATGAATTAGGGTTCATCATTATTGATAAAAAAAAATCGAATTACATTCATCCAATTTCACGAATTGAATGAAATTGAATTAGGGTTCATTGATATTGATAAAAAAAATTGAATTACATCTTAACAAAAAAAAAATCGAATTGGATGAAATTGAATTAGGGTTCATCAAAATTGATTAATAAAAATGGAATAACATATTAATAAAAAAAGAATTACATCCCAATGAAAGTTAGTCTCTAATTTGAACGATTTACACTAATTCTATTAGGGATCATCAATTTTATTAATATAATCGATTAGGGTTCATCATTTTCATTAAAAAGTTTGAATTAGGTTTAGGCAAATCGGATTCAATTAGGGGGAAATAATTAGGCTAATTACGAAAATTGAACCCTAATAAAATTTTAAGATGAACCCTAATTGAATTTGAAATAATTAGACTAATTAGGAAAATTGATTTAAATTAATTAGAAATATAAAAAAACCGATTATAAATCCTAATAAACCTAAGTCGAATTTAATGTGAATTATTTAGGATAATTAGGAAATTTGATTTTAATTAATTACAAATGCTAAATGTGAAAAATAAAACAAATATACAAAATAATCATAAATAATATAAACTAACTCTAGTTAATGATTTAACTATATGTGCAAAATTACTAAACTAACCCTAAATTAATCAAAGTTAAATAACCATGTTTTATCACGTGTCAAATACCTATTGGATTATATATAAAATTTGCGTGAATTATATAATCTTCCGGCTTGGACCAATTGTGTTCCCACCCAAAGAGTGAGACTGTGAGTGTCTTACATTAAATATTTTTGGACACACTTGCTATTTTCTCACGCATATTTTTATTATTTTCCCTTTCAATTCCCTACATCGTTATTCCTTGACCTTGGCTCACAAAAACACAAACTCCCTACATATATTCTGACCAACTTGCATTTTCTGGTACATGAGAATACCTGCATTTTCTTCTCACAATTTTTGGTTCATTCCATTTATAGCATTCGCTTTTCGTATTCCACACTCTTTTTCCTGGACCACCTTAAGAGAATCCTGACATCCTTTTCTCATCTTTTATGGAACACATATACTCCTATATTTTTACTATGCTTATTCATCCATTTTAACATATTCATTCTTCTCCCATCTCCTCTCTAATTGCTATTACTAAAGTATGCTCAAAGTTTTCATCTTAACTTTTTTTTTTTCTGTGTTTTTTCTTCAACAATTTGCTGTCAATTTTAATGTTGTTAAGATTTCCTAGTAATCACAGGAAATAAACTTTTCATTCATAGATCTTTGTTTTTTTTTTTGGTAAAATGATTTTTTTTTTGTGGGTTCTGTTTAAAACCAAAGTTAATATTGTTGGGATTTTTTTTTTACACAAATACGGACTCCGTAAGTCCGTATTTGTGTAAAACGGTTTTACACAAATTTATCGTAAAACGGAGTATTTTGGTAATCACTTTTACATACTAATCGGGTTGTCTTTGGATCCGTTTTAAAACTATACTAGTGTACAACCGTCTTTAAGACTCACTTTTTTTTTTTTTTTGTAAAGCTGGGTAAATAATGTAAGGAAACAAAACTTGACATGTATTATTTCTTCTTCATTGATGGATTTAAGTGTGGCTTTTAGTACAATGTCAAGTATTAACCCTGTAACGTAATTGTCACTCTTGAAGATGTTGCTACGCTTTTAATGAAACATTTCATGTTCATTGACTAGCTTACTTAAATCATCAATGGAGTTGGCAATTGGCAGACTAAATGAAATACTGTATTAAAAATTCTTCCGTTGTGGATTTTATGTCAAATTTTTGAAAAACAAAAATTGTTGCAAAAGTGTATTTCTTTGTTGGGTAATTGTTTGTTTTGTGCTTTTATTCAACGGTTTTGTTTAAACCCGTCAAGTCGGTTTGAGTTATTCTTGTGAAAGACGATTTTACACTAATATAGTGGTAAAACGGAGCCAAACACATTCCCACTAGAGGGTAAAAGTGGTTACTAAATGATCCACAAATGCCCGTGAATTATGGACAAAACTTGAATCTATGACTGAAAAGAAGACCCCTCTTACCATAAATTTGTGTAAACTTGTCTTACACAAAGTATTTGTGAGTTGGTTTATATAAATTACTACGGAGTAATGATTTTAGTTGACAAATCAGTTTTTTTTCCTCAGGTTTTAACATTTGTTACAGTTCTTGGATTTGTTTTCAGAGGTGTTTCTACGTGAGAATTTGCCCAAATCCTTGAAAAACCTGGTTATAATTGTTTTTATGGTAGATAAATGGAAGCAAAATTGTCCATTGAGCACGGTTTTAGATTAACACCGCCATATCAAAACCCAGGACAATTTTGTAAAGGTTTTGAAAATTAGCGTGACAGAATTTAACCGCTGTTTAAGACTATTCCATTGAGAGTTGTCTACAATTATTGACTTTTAACGTTTCTCTATTTGCATGCTTTTCGGAACAAAGTCGAGCTGATAAATCCTCCAGCAAGAAAGTCTCTAGTTCAGTACTAATTTAGTGAAAGAGTCGTCTTAACACAATGGTGTGTTTTCTTCCATTTTTTGGATATCTATGTCCTACTTTTGGCTTTAATGTGTCCCTTGAATTAAATCTTGGTAATGGGTTAATCTGGTTGGTAACGACTAACCGAGAGCTTGTATATTGACGAGTTAATCTGGTTGGTTCAGTTAGTCTTGGGATGAATTATGTCTTTGTGAATATAACTGATTATCCGGGGTAATTAAAAAGGGTACAGCCCTGATATACATGATTTGCAGGATATATATGACGTATAATTAGGGGCAAATCACTTAATGTCAGGGCTATCCATTGCGTATAATATCGACGTCTTTAAAGTCATTTGTCTTCTCATAGTATTTGTGTTGCTTGGCAGGATCTTACTAATGACAGTTCAGTGGAAACCTATGTGTGGGACACTGATGATGAGCTTGAGATGGAATTCTTTCAAGAGATTGAAAATGATCAAGTATGTACTTGTTGGAGCCTTGGATAGTAGTTACAAGATTATATTTGTTGACAATCAAGTCAATTTATTATATTTATTATACATTTTAAGAGTAACATGGCTTATTTCTTATTTCAATCTAACTGTGGAGCTTTTATATTGACTTGAGATTTGCGAACTACTCCCTCCATCCGATCCCAGTAATATGCAATGATTACTACTTTCGAAATGCAATGGTATCACTTTTTTAAAAAAATAATATGGAAAAAGTGGTTTTTGATGAACAATCATGTCGAATGCTACATTGAACTCCTACATATATTTTGAGAAACTAATGACCGAATTGTCGTTAGTTGATTATCAAAGTCGAACGGGGAGATAATTTGGGATGGAAGTAGTGGAAATGTAGAATCTTGTTCCTCAAGATGTCAATCAACATGTATAGGTCTTTATTCTTTATTTGCTGACTGCTTTTTTTGTCAATCAAAATCATAGCTTACAAGAAGGCTTATCATGTTAAATACTTGTAGGATGCCGTATCATCTTCATCGACAAGTCAGAATCCAGCTATTCTAGACCATTTTGTTGCAATGGGATTTAATGAAGAGCTGGTCATTCGAGCACTCAAGGAGAATGGTGGGAATCTTTGTCATGCTTCTGTTGGTTGAGATGGACATATAACCTTTTTGAATACAACTGTTTCTTTAATGCTCTGAACCTATAATTTGACAGGTGAGGAGGATAATGAAGCAATTTTGAACAGCCTTCTCTCTTATCCTGTAAGTGGTTTCGTCACCATTGATTATGCTTGTTTTACTTCCAATGTGATAAACTGTTATCAAAGGCCTTGGTAAATGGTAAATATGGTAGCCTTAACACCTTACTGGCCTTAATGCATGTATCATAATCAAAAGGATTAATTGAATGGTTTTTATTTTGAGAATCGTTATCAAAATAGGCAGCGTATTATTTAAGTTCTTCAGTTGACAGGAATGCTTACCAGGAAAGTTTCAAACAGTGCATACTAATCATGTACTCCTCCCATCCCATTTTATACTATAATCACTATCCCTATTCCCTATTGACTTTGATAATCATCTCTCAAAAGATGGGATTGAAGTTTTATCGGTGTTTCATCATTTTACTCTTTCGATGTGATAGCTCTAGTTTGAGGTACTTGTGTTTAATTTATGAACTCCAAAGCCCTACTAAACATGATTAGACTCACAAACTCATTCATCATGAATTGGAAGTCTAATGCAAATGAGATTATGGTTTGTCGGTTGACATGAATTGTAACCACAAAACATATAGGCCCCTTCGTTGCTCAATGTACTTTCATTGCATGATCTTTGCTTAGTGCAGACTTCCATTAACTGTTGATTAATTTGATATGAATTGTATTTATTCGTTGCATTGTATAACTACAAATTTAAAATTCAGCTTAAGTCGACTATGCATATCTGACTTTGTCATGATATGCATAAATGCAGGTTATTGAAAACTTTCCTAGTGAAGACTCTTGTCCATCCAGAGCAAGCTTCCCATATGAGGAGCTTTCTGACTGCGATAGTTCTTGTGCAGAGGTGGAGGTGTGTGCGCTATAATTTCTCTATGTGCCTTAGACCTTTCCTGTTTCAACAGAAAAAATGAAACAGCCTGCACAACTGCTGATACCCAATGCTTGTTACAACTGTTTGTTTTTCTTTCCATTCCATGATGTTGCCAATATATCCATTTTAAAGGGGCAATCTTGGACTATCAGTGGATTTTGTTAACTTCATCTTTGTATACCTTGTGTCCTGAATGTCTTTTTACATGTTACCGTTGTTTGATACTCGACACAAGTTTCAATCTACTTTTCTTCCTGGTTGAATTATAGCTTGACAATCAGGAAAGGTTTTCTTAAGCTAGAAAAGTTTTGCTAGTAAATGTCATTTGTTTTGCCTTGCAGGAAACGAAAGACACACTATCGCACCTCATTGCCATGGGTTATCAATATGTTGATGCGGTGAAGGCTATCGAGCAATGTGGTGAGTAGGCCATATTGTTTCATCTTTTCAAATTTTGGTGCTTGCCAGAGTCTCTATATTTCATTTTTCTGTAACTTCTTTTCCTGGGTATTGTTTTTAGAAAGTAACATGATTTTGTTTGTTTGATAACTTATTTACATATGGTTTGCATTTCAGGATCTGATGCTCCACTAGACGAACTTACCGACTTCATATTTGCGGCTCAAACAGCAGAGACTGTCACTAATGCTCCTACATTACCACCCCAAAAGAGAAAACCTAGTTTTGGGTCCATAGAGCGACCCCGTAAACTGATTCAAAGTATGCGTAGCAGGGATTCAATCAATCTAAACAATATGATTGGCTTTGGGGTTCCTGGGTACTCAACAGGAGTAAGTAAGAGGGAGATCCCAAAACTAGCTGCTGGTCCTCCCTACTTCTACTACGAAAATGTCGCCTGCACTCCAAAGGGAGTTTGGGATGAGATTTCCCGGTGTTTGTACGACATAAAACCCGAGTTTGTGGACTCTCTTCATTTCTCAGCCGCTGCTAGAAAAAGAGGTTATATACATAACCTTCCTATAGAAAACAGACAACCTCTTCTTCCTATTCCCCCCAAAACCATACATGAGGCACTCCCATACACAAAGGCGTGGTGGCCCACTTGGGACAAAAGAGAAAAGTTAAATTGCCTCTTAACTTGTATAGGAAGTGCTCCACTTACAGAGAGGATTAAGAAGCGGGTGGAATCTGGTTCACCGTCTCCAAGTGACATAAACTATGTCATGAAACAGTGCAAGAAATGGAACCTGGTTTGGGTTGGAAAGCACAAGGTTGCTATACTCGAACCTAATGATGTGGAGATGTTGTTGGGATTTCCACAGGATCATACCAGAGGTGTTGGCTGGACTGACAGATATAAAGCCTTAGGGAACTCCTTTCAGGTTTGCAAACTTGGCTCATTAATCGTCACCGTAATATTCAGCTCCGTCATTGTTAATTCTTAATTGTCATAGTTGGGTTTGTGTTGCTGATAAAGAAGTGAAACTATAGCATATAAAAGTTGTTTGTCCTGACAACCTTATTTGCTAAATCAAATGTATGGTTTAATTCAAATGCTGATCAGTTTGAATTTATAGCAGAGATAAAGACACATTAATGTTTACTTTGTTTTGTTATATTTCGTTTCAGATTGACACAGTTGCATACCACCTGTCAGTTCTGAAACCCATATACCCACGAGGAATGACCGTTTTGTCCCTCTTCTCCGGCATTGGTGGGGCCGAGGTAGCCCTCCACAGACTTGGAATCCCGCTGAAGACAGTGGTTTCAGTAGAGATATCAGAAGTCAGTAGGAAGATATTTCAGGACTGGTGGGATCAAACAGAGCAACAAGGTCAGCTGATCCATGTGGATGACGTGCAGAAAGTGGATAATCGGATGATAAGACGATGGATTACAGAGTTTGGCGGGTTTGATCTCGTGATTGGAGGAAGCCCATGTAACAATCTTGCAGGTGGGAATAGGAGGACTAGAGATGGACTTCTAGGGGAGCATTCTTCTTTGTTCTATCAGTACTTCAGGATTCTAGACACTGTTATGACTTTGATGAAAAATAGGTAGTTGCTGGCTGATGAACTGCTTTTTGTAAAGTTCTTGGAAAGCTAATTTTGGGCACATACTTGAATGAAAAGAGTTTTGAACAAGTGTTTATTCATTAAGTGGGAATTCTGATTCTCATTACATGTAGTTTTTCTTATGAGAAAACTAACAAAGCTTAGATCAGGAACGCTCCCGAGTGCCCTATCTAAACCTAGCACTCTGAGAATTGGTGGTGGCCTTGTAAGATTCTTTTCGTAGGGATTCAGCTTGGTTTGCCTCAGATATTTTCATTGATTTCACTTGAGATAGTTAAACTTGTTGAAACTAAATTGTGTTGAAGTAAAGTGGAAGGCGGTTTAGGATTCTGCCGTCTGGAATCCTTTAATACAGCCATGCTTGCAAAACAGTTGTGGAAACTATTTACTACGCTGGAGTCCTTAGCTACGAGGCGTCTTGGTGCAAGATACTATCCTGACCATTTTGGATAAGGAAATTGGACACAATGTGATTCCTCTTATCATTATCTATGCGGAATCTAGTGCTCCAGATTCTTCTATGCTCAAATCCACCCCAAGATGAATTAGTTTGGGACTGAGAAAAGAGAGGACACTTTACAATTCGCTGGACTTATCATTATCTGCGTAGCTGTCGTACTAGTTCAATTACAAGTATTTAAAGAGTCATATGGGGTTTGGATATTTCCCCAAAAATTCGAGTTTTTCTGTGGAGACTTGGACACAATGTGATTCCATGTGGCTGTAATTTGAGTTCATGAATTGATTGCGCTGACCGTGCTTCAAGAGGTGTAGTGCAGCTTATGAATCTGATTGACATACAACTTTTCTATGCCGTTCTGTACAGGGGGTATGGAATGTTTATGACATTGCTTCAGACGAAGAATGGGCAAGAATACATTATAAATAACAAATATACTGTAGCATGTAACGGTTTTTTTACGACATTTTAATATCAAGTACGAGTATCTTTGAGTATCTTCAATCAACATCCAGTTGAGCCATATTTTGAAATATTGTATGCAAAGAGCTGTTTAATTGTTTTGTACTTCTGTCACACTTGGGGTAATCACTAGGAAAGTGCTGAGAGCATGACACCTTTGACTTGATCTCAACGAAGATGCTGAGAACTTGGCTTGATAACCATACTATCATTAATGACTACATACAGTACAGTTAGTCAGTAACTAGAAAAGCATATATACACAACCATAGCAACTCAATTACTTCTACAATGGCTTGTTACTCTTCCTCAAATGGCAACTTCATCAAGGCCTTCTTATTTAGCATCATCATCAGTACACTTCATGTTGCCAAAGGCGACGTGGATGCTGTTGTAATACCCATCTCCAAGGATCAACCCACTTTGCAATATGTTGCCAAGTTGCTACAAGGGACTCCGCCAATGCCCGTTTCTCTGACTGTCGACCTTGGAGGCCCATTCTCGTGGGTTGATTGCAGTCGAGGGTACAAATCATCTACCTATGGAGCTGCACTGTGCGGCCTAGCACCCTGTGGGAGTTTTGGGCCTGAGCAAACCTGTGGGGATTGTCGTTCAGGCCCAAACCCCCGTCCAGGCTGCAACAATGACACCTGCAGTGTCATTGTTACAAACCCAATCACCGGAAAGTCTAATGCTGGTGAGGTGGCTAGTGACATTCTTACTGTCCATTCTACTGACGGATCCAACCCAGGACCACTGGTCACAGCCCACACAGATTTCGTATGCTCCAACACTGGTCTATTAAAAGGCCTTCCTAAAGGGGCTAACGGAGTAGTTGGGTTTGGGAGAGGTAGATCTTCTCTTCTGACTCAATTTGACAATGAATTCAGTGATGAGGTTTTCTATTTCCCTCTCAAGTTTGCCCTTTGCTTGACTAGTTCTAGCCATAGTCCTGGTTTTGCCATCTTTGGCAAAGCCAAATATGAGCTAGCCCCAACAATTGATTTGTCAAAATCTCTCAAATTCACACCGATGATTCAAAACCCAAACAGAGATCACCGGCCCACTGATTATTACCTCAATGTGACCGCCATCAAGATAAACGACAAATTAGTGAATCTGAACAAAACCATTTTAAGCATAGATGGCCAGGGCAATGGAGGGACTAAAATCAGCACCCTCCATCCCTACACTCTCCTGAAAACTTCTATCTATAAAGCGGTCATTGCTGCATTCACCAAGCAGCTCAGAGGGGCTAAGCAGGTGCAACCAGTGCACCCATTCGGCGCGTGCTATGAGACCAAAGGCCTGAAGGTGTCTATAATTGACCTGGTTCTGCACAAGCAGAGTGTAAGCTGGAGGATTTCTGAGAATAATTTGATGGTTCGAGTGAATACAGATGTCGTCTGTCTCGGGTTTGTGGACGGAGGGGCGGATTTGAGAGCGGCTATAGTGATTGGTGGGCATCAATTGGAGGACAATTTGTTGGAGTTTAGTGTTGTTGATGGAATTGGATTCAGTTCTTTGCGCTCTAAGGGGATTTCATGTGCTAACTTCAACTTCACAAAAAACTGTAAGACTTTGTGATAATGTATTGATGTTGCAGTACTAGTTAAACATTTGACAACTTTTTACTCAGTATTTGAAACTGTCATTTTGGTATTTATGAATTACACATCTTAGCCAGAGAAAGACTTGTGTCCATCTTACAACCAAAGGAGCAGCACCATCCTCCTCATTCTCGTTTTGGTTCTCTTTCTTTGAGTGTAAGGAGGACAAGCACCATACTCCTCATTCTCATTTATGAAGAAGACAAGTATTTTCCTCTTAGCAATTACAGTACTTGGTATAAAATTATTACATATAGGTGTCACCCTATTCAACGGAAGACTTCTTTGCTATATACTTAGATTGAACTTTGTATCTTAGTTATTTAAATGAAATGTGTCAATTTCATTTTCTTATCAATTTATAGAGTACTCCGTATGTATCTATAATATGTCACAGGAGAATATAGGAACCATATAAGAAAAGAGTAATTAACAAAAAAGAGCAAGTTCTATTTGAGCTAGAAATTCTTTATTTATCATATAAATAGCTCAAAATACAGACAAATTAAGAAAAACACACGATGATGTGTTGCAAACACACTTATTTCTCATGATGGAATAACCAACCCACCATGCATACATGGCCCATGATAATGACAATGATGACCACCAAACACCATGAGTAGTGCCATGACCATCATCATCACCATCATCATACAAGTTTAATTACTGAATTACATGGTAGACATGGAGCACTTGCGTTGCATAGTGCCACAAAACATAGGGAGCATCATAGCCTTCTCCATCATCATCTGAGGGTGAGACTGACTCATGGGTCTCATCTCTTGAACCATCATCTTCATGGCTTCACATTGGCATTGTGGTTCCATCATTTCCATTTCCTCACAACACATATCAAACAAACATTCTCGGCCGCCTCGAGATCGAGATGGGTTCAACTGCCTCCTCATCATGCCTTGCATCATCAACTTCTGGCACTGGTCTGGCCACTGCCCTCTTAATTGCTGACGGCACTGTCCTGAGCCACGTTCGTTCTCGAGTTCGGCTGTTATCACGGTGGTTTGGAAAGTGGCGTGGGTTAGTACAACCATGGCTGCCAGTGTGGCTGCCAATATCACTAGCTTGCTTGCCATTGATGATGATTTTAGGTTATTTGCGTATGTATAAGATTTGATTTGTGGTTTTTGGTTGTGTTGAAGATTGAAGGGGAAACGGTGGAATTTATCGGAGAGTGGTTTTGCATGGATTAAACGTGGATTGTATACTTTTTTATTGATCAGAAGACGGTGAGCGAATGTACAAACAATCAAACATGCATGCATGATTGCATGGTGTGTTGGTTTTATATGGATGTGTGTGTTGTTAGATATGCATGGCTAACTAGTTTCATTCCATTTTATTCCACGTATTTCAATATCTGATGGTCCCAATTATAATGTTTGTCTCTGTTGATGTCTTTTGTTTCGTAAACTACGGTAGCAGGGCTCGTTGAAGACGGGTATATCAAGACAAAAGTAGAATGTTACGGTAGCATTCTGCTTTTGTCTTATCTACCCACCTGAGTATTACTTGACCCATTTCAGCTTCTGACGGATATGATGTACGTCTTCAATGAGAATTTGTAAAACTATGGAGATTAATTTGGATCCTCTCCATTACTTTTTCTCTCCATTACATCTCAACAGTCTAGATATTATCCCGAAATAATTTAACAGTCACAACATTAAGTAATAAATAGCGATATGTAGGAGAAATAATATATTAAAATGACTTTATTAGAGATAATGGACCATCCATTAATAATTACTTCTGACGTAATGAAGAGGATCGTAAATTGACGGTGACGGTAGGCTTTTCCGGCCCATGGTCGTGAATTAGCTATAATTAATCACTAGTTGGAGAGCCTGTGCGATGCACAAGACTCTTATTAGGAACATTCTTAACAATATGCATGTTGAACATCCTAAGAAATTTTTGAACAACAGATTGTACGTAAACGTTGGTTTACATGACCATAGTTTGGTAGTGTGTAGAAGTTAGTTAAATTGATTAAAAAAAGTTCAATTATATTGAAAATTGGAACACACAAAACTTTGAGATTGATTTAGTTGATTATTGATGTATCATCGGTCTATTTAACATAAAAGCTAATTCCTTTAGTATTAATTATATCAGTTGTATGTATAACATTCAAAGATAACATTTATATTATGTAGTTACTCTGACTCTTATTTATCATCATGACGTAGCATGACCGCAATTGATATTGTCTCTGCTTAAGCATGAAAGAGATTTTTGTATCTGAGGAAGTCATGACTGTCCTCGTGCGTATGTATGGAATATGAGTCATTAAAGTTTCAGGTCTAGTATATAGATATATGTTTATATCTGAAAGAATAACTAAATAAATGTTTTATTTCTTAGAGATTAGGATAGCTAATAGGTACTACTCCTAAATTCGATTAGATCTAGACTAATTTTATTTAAAAAAATTGATTATAAGATTAATTAACCGGTACCTAAGATTGTGAAACTGATTGATATATTTGCTATTAGTACTTTCCATTGCTTGTGTGTTGCACAGATTTTAAATAATTGGCTAAATGTAAAATGTGTAAACGTTTTAGTCTTTTTGTGTAAAGGGGAGTGTAGAACAATTTTATTGCTTTATAATTTGATTAACGATCATTATTGATTGAAAAATGATTTTATAAGGTAAATTAATTGACATTTCGATAACACATTTTTTCCCTCTAGATAGTAGTTTTGAGAGGTTTTATTGATAAAACAAAACAAAAATGACAATTTGTAACACCCCTAATTAATTTCCGTAATATATTTATATAATTTATTTTCCCATATTTCGTATTTTATTTTTCCGGAAAATATCCTTCTCATATTTAATTGGCTTTTCTATCTCGAGTTTGGTGAAGATCCACTTTATTATTTGGGTTTCACGTGTTTTTGGTGGAGATGGGTGCGTTTTGGGCCTAAGTTTGGAATAAACCCATGAGCTCTTCTATAAATAAGAAGGGAATAGAAACTAAACCTTTGTTTTTCTTTTCCACATAATTCTCAAAACCCTAAACCTAGTTCCTCCTCTCTTTTCTCTCCTTTGGTGCCGCGCGAGATTTCGCCTAGGGTTTTGTGCCGCCCCTTTTGTTTCCTCCTCTCTTCATTATCGTTCGTGCCTAGATCGATCCTACTCCTTGGATCTATCTATTCTCGTTGTAAGTTTCATGCTTTCGCGTAGTTTTTATAGTTTTATTTTATCGTTAGCGTTTTAATTGGGAACGTTTCCCTTTGGCACATTTGGATGGATCAATGAAGACGTTGAGACCGCTCCTGGAGAGGATATTTACATCGTGGACGAAGACCTTGATAATTAATCTTTAAAAAGGTAACTAGGTGTTTCTCTTCTAATTGCGTTTATGTCAATTGATGTAATTTCCATGTTTTAATAATTGATTTGTATAATTGGTACTTGTTAGATTATTTATTATCATGGTTTATTATGTTTAATATGTTTGTATATGTTTTAATATTTAATTGTATATTGTATGATTGCTTGTATGTTTATTATGGGTGTCATGTGCGCAATTAGGGTTTACGAACGAAACCCTAGTGGCGGCATGATAGG
>VHZZ01003387.1:101261-111896 GCA_009801015.1 Silene noctiflora
TTGGTCCCTAGTTACTTAATGAGGTGACGTCTCGGAGTGACTAGATTGTAAGTCGATTGATGGTGTGTTCAACCACCATAGGGTCATAGAGATGATTGGTCGATTACATAGGCAGAATAAGGTGACACTCTGTCGGACAGTGACCATTTATAAAATCCTCATGTTGCCTGGTCGTGTCAAGGATTTCTATTTATTCCTTTGAGTCAATTCTTTAGACTTGCGACTATTTGTCTAAGTTGGTACAGTTTTTCGGTGGCTTTGGTTTTTGTCCTAGGTCGTACCATAAAAGGAGGCTGAAGGACATTTACTGGGTCATTGTGACCTGTATCAAATGAAGAAAATAGGTCAACAGGATTATCCACCCTTGGCAGGGTTTATTATCTCAAGGCCACTCGAGGAGAGGTAACTGGAAATGCGTGGCCACGCTCGGATGAGATCTATGGTAGATTATCAGGTCAGACAGTTATTCTCCAGATCAAGGAAACCACTCATGATATGATCGTGTGCAAGTACGACCTGAAAGACACCTTGCATTGAGTGGGAGATTTAATGGACAAGAGAATTGGTAGCGCATACTTGTGTCGGACAAGTGGGAGATTGTTGGAGTAGTGTCCTCCTAAATAGTGCGTCTACATAATAAATCTCATAAAAGGAATATCAGGGATATTATATTTGTCAGTTGATCAACGTAAATCGGTAACGCTCGGCTGACTAGAGTTTGACGTTACTGTCGTAAGACGGCGGTGATTAACTAATCCCTTTTCGGTCACACCTATAGGATGATGCCCAACTGGAATGACTAATTATTTGTATAAGATATAATGTAATTAGTAACTTGTATATATCGACTTTTATTAAGCTAAGTCAAGTGAATTTATTGTTTGATGACGAGTTACGAACTTAGGCCAAAGGAATTTATTATTCAACTATATGATAATTGATTAATAAATAGATAGAATTTAGTAATTAATAGTTAATTAACTAAATTATTACGATACGTGTTTATGGTTTGAGGTGGAGGTAATTAGTTAATAATATTTACAAGAGGTTGTAAAATTAACTAATTCATTATTATAAGACACATTTTATATTGATAAAATGGTAAAATGTCACTCAATAGTTAAGTGTACATTAATATTTAATTAATGTTATTTAACTGTTAAATAATGGAATTAAATTAAATTAATATTTAATTATATAAGATAATTAAATATAAGTCTTATAAGCATTTGTGGGACAAATGTCGAAAAACGAAATGGACTCAAAATAAGTCCATTTTTGTACCACCTAAATTAGTGGAGTGTGTAACTCACCAACCCACTAACTTGTGTATGTGAATTGTTTACTTTTAACATATATAAAATACACAACTTTAGACACATTATTTGAGTTTGTTTTTGAGAAAAAAAAAACTCCATAAAAGAGCCAAAGTGAAGAGGAAAAACACCATTTGTTTTCCTTCATTTTCTTCATCTTCTTCCTTATTTTTGATCAATAGTTGATCAAATTTATAATCAAACAAATTCACAAATATATTATACATTATCTAATATTATTAGTGTAATAATATTACATATTATACAAGACATTCCTAATATTATCTAGTTAGTAATATTAGGATTTTTGGGCTAGTCTTGGGTGCCACCAAGATGAGGTTTCCTACTATGGAAACTTGAAGGTTGGAGGATCATCCTTGGTTATTTTAGCACAAGAACAACACAAGGAAGGAGTCCTTGTGTTGTGCCCATAATTTCCTTAAGCAATGTAAGGAAAAATCTCCTTTTTAGCATTTTTAAGCCATCTTATAAACATTCATGTAACTAGATCTTTAGAAACTAAATTAACAATTAATTTGGTAACTAATTAGAGGTGTCTAATTATGGGTCTAGTACCTTCAGATAGTAGTCATGATTTGTGTAGGAGGAGACTTCATTGAGGAGCCCTTCTAGCCTTGTTGGTTGATTGTGAAGAATAACAAGAGGTAGGGTTTCCCTACTTAGTCTTGATAGTATGAATGTCCATTGATGCATTAGTTATCATGAATTGCATAATATTTGTAGTGATTGCATGATAACATGGAAGTTGGTAATTAGGGTTTCATGGCATATTATGAGGTTGCTTAATCATGTTGGTATTTTGATAAGTGGATTGATAGCATGATATCATTAATTTTATTATAACATGAATATTGGAAAGGCTTGGTAATTACATGGTTGATTCTTGCAAAGCATGTGAATTCTTGTATTAAGATGGTTTAATTGTTACATGGTAATATTAATTGCCTTGTTTGCATCTTTGGTTACTTGTGATAGTTGGAGATGTTGGATGGAGGTGGTGGATTGTGATTTGTGATCGTTGAGGAGATGTAAGACGGTTGGGAGACCGTCTTGAGCTCGGGTTTCCTCTTGGAGCTTTCCACTCCAAGAGGGATGTGCACATTAATGGCTTGAGTCATGGACGGGCACGTGTGGTTGAGACACGTCACATGGGAGGGGATCCGAGTCGCTCTCGGACCCGGTACCACGATTGTCTCTTGAGTAACTCATTTACGGGCCGCGGTCCAGTGATTTGGTGGTGGTGTTGCGATGTCGTCACTATGGTTTATGTTGGGTGAGTTGTGGAGTTCTTGGTTATACTTCATTGTTTATCATATCAGTTAGCATTTCACATTCATGTCTTTTCATTGAGCATTTGTATTATCGTGACTAACCACGTGCGTTTGCATTCATTTGAAGGCTTGGAGCGGTCTCATTTTAATTATCGCCTTTCTTGTTGTCTAGCTTTTTAACTCTTTATAGACTCCACTTCTATTTTCAATATGGTTGTATTAATTGGGATTATTGTTTGAATCCTGTAACATGTAACCTAATTATGTAACTACAACTTATCTATGTTCACTTTATTCACTTTAACATACTTTCTTTAAATCACTTATTATCATAGTTCGCACTACAAACTTGTGAAACCAAGTCTTGTAGCACGTCCATGGGTTAGGGTTGCCTTAAGAAAGGATCCCGACTTATGGGGATGTTACAAAGTGGTATCAGAGCGACGATTTTGGAGCCTAAACGAATGAATCAATGAATTTAGGTGTGTCAATTAAAATGAACCCGATTTGAGTTGTAGAGAACTCGTGACAAACTTGGGAGACGTCCCAAGGTTGTACTCTTGTCCACTTAACTCGAGTCGGTCAACACACGTGGGGTAATGGGACATCTTGATGTGCATATAAGTTTAACATGTTATTGCTTTGTTACTTGAAAGGTGTTTTCTTGATTGAGACATATGGTGTGATTTTCGGAGTAGTATATGGATGTTTATATATGAGCATGATGCGGCTATAAGTTGAGTTGTTCATGAATAAGAAGTCTTGTAGCACGTCCATGGGTTAGGGTTGCCTTAAGGAAGGATCCCGACTTATGGGGATGTTACAAAGTGGTATCAGAGCGGCGATTTTGGAGCCTAAACGAATGAATCAATGAATTTAGGTGTGTCAATTAAAATGAACCCGGTTTGAGTTGTAGAGAACTCGTGACAAACTTGGGAGACGTCCCAAGGTTGTACTCTTGTCCACTTAACTCGAGTCGGTCAACACACGTGGGGTAATGGGACATCTTGATGTGCATATAAGTTTAACATGTTATTGCTTTGTTTCTTGAAAGGTGTTTTCTTGATTGAGACATATGATGTGATTTTCGGAGTAGTATATGGATGTTTATATATGAGCATGATGCGGCTATAAGTTGATTTATTCATGAATAAGAAGTGTTGTTCACATGCTAGTTGTTATTAAGCGCGCACGTTGCATTGTCCCTATGTTTGCTTTCCGTCTATGTGTTTAGAAGCATACCAAGTAGGGTTATGTGTGTGGCTATAAGAGCCGGAATGTGTGTAAGACCCTTAATGGGTGCACTTGGCCTAGTGTATAAGGGAAACACAGCCGAGCCTGAGGCACTCGACCGAGTGGGCGACTTACAAGGATTTTTGGAAATTCTGGGTATTTTGCACTCGGCCAAGTAAGTGATGTACTCGACTGAGTGGAATCCACTCGACCGAGTGGTTAGGGCACTCGATCAAGTAGGTGAAATGCCAATTTTATGGAAATCCTTGTAAGTAGGACACTCGACCGAGTAAGTGGCGTACTCGACCGAGTGCTTTTTGACACTCGATCAAGTGGGTAAAGTGGCAGACTTTGGGAAGTCCATGTATATGGGACACTCGAACGAGTAGGGATTTCACTCGACCGTGTGAGTGCTCACTCGACCGAGTGGGACTCTTGACTCGACCGAGTGAACTCCTAAAAGAGTCAATATTGTTTGTCTCTTCATGTGAGATACATATTGACGTTTGCCATGGTTCTTTGCTTTAGAATGCTGAGAAGAGCTCAATCTGCAACCGGGCCAACCCGTAGGTCCTAGGAAGAGATCGATCTAATTGTTGCGCAAAATGAGGCCCTCACGGAGGCTCTCAAGAATGTAACGAGGAAGGAAGTGGATGACACGATCATTAGAAACGCCATAGCGCGCCACCGCCCCACTAAGTATAAGGTGGTTTGGGAGCCGAACCTATTCGGCAACTGGGTGCGCAAAACGGGGAATATATTTGAGGTGGTTCGATGTCCGGAGGAGCTAAAAGTCGAGCAAGTGGCTTTTTACTTGGGAGGCCAAGCCGGTACTTGGTGGTTCAAGGAGCGTGAAGCAATGAAAGATTACTATAAGGGAGAGGGAGTGGATGCCATTCCATGGGCCAATTTCAAAGCGGAGATGCGTGATGAGTTCATACCATAGCACATTCGATGCAATCTTCGGGCGGACTTTGACAACTTCGTCATGACCGAAGGGATGACCGTCCAAGAGTACTATGTCTGATTCAATGAGCTTGTAACTTACGTGGAGGACCTACATCTTAGTCCCCAACTCTTAGCCCTAAATTTCGAGAAGGGCCTCACCTTGAAGATTCTTTAGAAGTCCCCGTGGGAGTGTTGGTGGATTTGAAGGATTTGTATACAAGAGCCGACAATGCCGAGCGGTTGGTCAACATGGCTAAAGAAGCAAAGGAGAAGGCCGAGGAAAAGAGAAAGGCTGAGAGTGAAGGTGGCGGTGGGCATCAAAAGAAGTTCAACTATCATCAATCAAGGTCCCAAGCTAGTGGACCAAATGGGGGAGGATATGCTAGATCAAGTGGAAACAGAAGGAGAGTTGTGGGCGAGGGAGGAGGCTTGCGATGCTTCAATTGTGGCGGAATTGGCCACAAGAGGAGCGAATGCACTAGCTATGCCGTAAGAGGACCCAATAGGGGATATGGGCAAGGGAGTTCCTATCAATCTCCCTCCCAAGGTATGACAAGCAATCATAATTCCGGATCTTGGGGAAACAACCGCAATTCCAACTCCAATTACAATGGCGGTCGAGGAAGGAGAAGCTACAATCAGGGAGCCCAATCTCAAAGGACCAACTTCAATACAAGCCAAGCTGCAGAAACTAGGCCAACTACCTCGGCTAGCACGGTTCAAGGAGCGGCAAAGTCTAGTGGAAAGCTTTTTGCTATGGGAAAAAAGAATGCCGAGGAGGATGCCGATGTTGTCTACGGTACTTTTCTTATCAATTCTCAACCTGCTTTTACCTTATTTGATTCGGGAGCTTCTAACTCTTTCGTATCTAGGAACCATCTATTGACCTTAGGTTTGGGGGAGGGTGAGTCGGTCAAGGATGATGTATCTTTACCTTCGGGAGAATCTATTATTATATGTTCAAAGTTGTACAAGGGAGTGTCGGTTATGATAGGGGGAGTAAATTTCCCGGTTGACCTCTTTGAATTTCCTTTGGAGGGGTTTGAAGTAATCTTAGGAATGGATTGGCTAAGTAAGGATAGGGCAAACATAGATTGTCATCAAAAGAAATTTGCTTTGAGGGGACCTAAAGGTGTTAGGGTGTCATACAAAGGTTACTTAGTTAAGCCCAAATTAAAACTCATTTCTGTAATGACCTTGAAGTCATGCTTGAAGAAGGGTTGCCCAATGCTTTTGTGTCATATTTGGGACACTAGTGTGGAAAGACCGCAAGCTTAACACATTCTGGTGGTTGGGGAATTTGCGGATGTGTTTCCGGAGGATTTGCCCGGATTACCTCCACAAAGGGAAGTAGAATTTAGTGTGGACTTGAAACTGAGACCGAGACCAATATCTAAGGCCCCGTATCGGTTATGATAGGGTCCAAAGGAGTTGGAAGGGTTGAAGAAATAAATTTGTGAATTGGCGGATAAGGGATATATTAGGCCGAGTGTGTCACCATGGGGAGCACCGGTCCTATTTGTGAAGAAAAAGGACGGAAGTTTAAGGCTGTGCATTGATTACCGAGAGTTAAACAATGTCACTATCAAAAACAAGTACCCGTTCCCGAGGATCGATGAATTATTCAACCAACTTAGTGGAGACAACATATTTTCTAAGATTGACTTGAGGTCGGATAATCACCAATTGAAGATCAAAGATGAGGATATTCCGAAGACCGCTTTTAGGTCGAGGTATGGGCATTATGAGTTCGTAGTAATGCCTTTCAGGTTGAGTAACGACCCGGCAGTGTTCATGGATCTCATGAATAGGGTGCTTAGTCCATTCTTGGATAAGTTCGTGGTGGTATTCATAGACGATATCTTGGTTTATTCGAAGACTATAGAGGAGCACGAGGAAAACTTGAGAGCCGTATTTGCAAACCTTGAGAGATCACCAACTTTATGCAAAGCTTAGTAAGTGTGAGTTTTGGTTAGAAAAATGGTCTTTCTAGGGCATATAGGGTCGAAAAAATAAGCGTCCGTAGACCCATCCAAAATTAAATTTGTGTCCAAGTGGGAGGCACCAAAGAACGTGGCGGAGATTAGAAGTGTCCTTGGTTTAGTCGGGTATTACCGGAGATTTGTGAAGGATTTCTTGAAGATTGTTAGATCTTTGACGTCATTAATGAGCAAGGAGAACCATTTCAAATAGGACGGATTGAGCCAAAGTTTCATAGGGCCTTATGAAATATTGGATAGGGTCGGGGAAGTAGCCTACCGTTTAGCTCTTCCCCCGGCACTTGACCGTGTTCACAACGTCTTCCACGTATCTCAATTGCGGAAGTATGTTAAGCGACCCTTCCCATGTGCTACAGGCGGAGACAATCGAGTTGGATGATGGCTTGACGTATGTAGAGACTCCTAAGGAAATATTAGATCGGAAAGTGAGGAAGACAAGGCATGGGGAGACGGTATTGGTAAAGATCTTATGGTCCAATCACTAAGTCGAGGAGGCCACTGTAATTCCCGCCCTATTGGGAGACCCGTTGACTGACCTTAGGTACCTTTAACCTCGCTAGATTTTTTGGCAAGGGCGGACTTGGAGTTATATTGTATCTGAGACCAAGAACTCGACCTAGTAAGGGTCACTCGGCCGAGTATTGGTGACACTCGACCGAGTGCAGTGTACTCGGTCGAGTATGCCAGTACTCGATCGAGTGCATCAGCGTCAGTGTAATATAATGTTACGCGGAAGTCGTGACCCAAAATCATTTTCATTTCTTTTCTTTTCGCAAAACCTAAAACCAGAACAACTTCTCTCTCTTTCTCCTCCACCATATCTCCTGTTGAGCCTTCACCTAGGAGACCACCATGAGAGCGGATGTGCGAGTCGGATTCAACCTAGTCATCAGTCTATCGAGTAAGGTAACTCATCGTCACCATCTGTGGGTTTGGTTAGGGTTATGGTCGTCTGTGATAAGGTCATATCGTTGTTGTAGGTGTCGATGGCGGTCTTCCGTCTGCATGTGTGTGATAATTAGTGCTTGCTTGGGAATCGCTAAAAGTAGGGTTTCCCCTACTCAGTTGATTGCGTAATTGGTATAAAATGTGATTGTGACGGTTTACTGTGTTATTACTATGATTGAGATTATTGTGTTTTGGTTGTTGGATGTTGTTGTGGAGCCATTTTCGGGAGATGGTTCAAACCCCATGTTCGCCTCTTGTGGCTCCCATCATCAGGGGGATGTGCACATTAATGATCTGGGTTCGCTCGTTGCAATGAGCGGGGATTTGGAGGTACGGTTGCGGTCCTCACTAACGGTGTGGATTATTGTTGCGATGGGTACTCTGGCAAGGCTACACACTGAAGTGTGTAGTCGGTTACTAATTATAGTTGGAATTGGCGGATTGTTTGATTACTGTTGTTTATCTTTTATGGTTACGTATATCTTGTGTTGATTATTCAGTTGACTGACCTCGTTTATTGTTTTCAAACTGTGGTGATCCATTCGGGGATGGTGAGCAGTGTGACTTTCAGGTTTAATATGGATATTGTCTTGGTGTAGTTGCGGGGTTGGAAAGGTCTTATGACATAGAGACGATTGTTAGGCGATGTTTTGTATGGATTTTGCACTAAGCTAAATCAAGTCAGGGCAAAGTCTGACAAGGTCAACTAGCTCTAATAATCTGTGTTGAATGCAGGGCAGGCTAAGTAAATATGAAATGTAAAGCGAATTAAGTAAATAGTAAGACAAACAATTTTGTACATGGAAAACCCTTAAATGGAAAAAAAAAAATCACGGGCACCCAGCCAGGAGAGGATTTCACTAAGTATATTGAGAGTTTCAGTATGATATTCACAATATCATATCTTTTGTCTAAGTAATATATAGCTTGAATTGTATTGATGTATGTTGTAGTATGTCGTCCTCTGTATGAACGATCTTGTGAGCTCCCTTTTATAGCCTTGCTTGAACGGTCTCATAATCTTCTTCATTATGGTGTAATATTTTCTCTTAATGACGCCATTAATTGCTCTTTCAATGTGCTTAATTACCCGCTTGATTGCATAATCTTCATGACATAATCTTCTCCATTAATGCTCTCTTAATTGGTGTAATAATACTGAAAATATCCTTGTAGAATTATCTTACATTTGGTAAAATATTGTCCTTATATTCGACTAATTTCCTCTCCTTGTCTGGCGCCATTTTTTATCTTCCCTGACGTTCTTGTGCCCTGACAGTCAGGTCAGGGTAGGAAATTACCCTGAAATATCAGTGGAAAATCCAGGCCTAACAATTGCCCATTATCTCCTCATTATCGTTGGGTCAGGCCAGTAATGAGGAGATAACCTTCAATTTAAGGAACCGTTTTGTGACCGTTTAAATGAAGTCCAATCATCTTGGCAACGGCTAGATGCAGTTTTAATGTGACAGGTGGTTATTTACTGCCACCTCTTCAATAATTACACTGCCACTTGCAGTTAAAACCCTAATTTTCACCCCCTATAAATTAACTTTCACTTTTCGATTTAACCTTCATCCGAAAACCGATAATTTCTCTGTAAAATTCCCTTGCTTATTCGATCATCATATTCTTGCCTTAATTCTTCAAAAATCTCCAATAATCTCAAACCATGGTTGGAAAAAAGAAATCAACTAGGGGTGCCATGACTCCTGTTGCATCTCCTGCTGAAACTGTTTCGGAAGATAGACCAATCTCTTCAGAAAATCAGCTATCTTCTTCAGAAAATCCTTCTGCTCCTTCTCTTGAGATGGCATCCATCTTTTATAAGGATTTCGAGTTCAAGCCTACCAAGGCTCTGAATGACCAACAGTCTCTTTCTAATCGTCTCAAACCCGAGTTTAAGAAAACTTTGAAGGAGAAGGGCATCATCACTGCTGATGCCGAAGTTTGGATTCCTGAAGATTCTCCAATCAAGGCCGACTAGTCCTCCCCTGGTTGGTTCTGTATCCATGACAAAAATTGGGTTGTTGGGTATATGTTTGTCAGAACTAACTCTATTGGTCCTGACCTGGCGTATCTGAACTATGAAGCCTATGTTACTGGTAAACATTTTTATTGTTTTTCTTCTTTTCTCCTGCAAACACATTGTTAGTTTGAAATAAAATCTCAACAACCAATTGAAATGTACCTTATGTTTGCAGTGCATGATTAGACACAAAATGTTGAGTATCCTACTGAGAAGACTGCTGCTTTTCTTGATATTCCTGCCACGGAGAGGAAGTGGTCGTTTTGCTATGGGGCGGATCGTTTTCCTCGTTGCCTGAAGGCTGAAGGTGCTCCCAAGGTTCCCAGGCCTATTAAAATTGTTAATGCCTCAATTTCTGGCAATAAGATGCCTTGTTGCCTACTTCTTTTCTTTTTCATTTCTGGTTTTTCTTTCTTGTGGTAACCTGTCTTTATTGTTAATATAGTGTCTTGTGTTGTAGCTACTAGATCATCCACCAGGTATGGCATGGCAGACCTTAATGTCAGTCTTGTTAGAGTCAAGGAAGAGGGTTCCAACGGTAGTGGTGGGACTGATGTTGTTATTGACTTGACTGATATGCATGCTACGTCTGCTACCCCTGACACTCCGGTTGCTCATGTCCAAACAAGTTCAGCAGCACAGAAAATGAAGCAGGAGGAGGCTGACATTCCTGCCCCTGTCAGGGAGGTCAAGGCAAGGGGGGATAATTTGGATGCTGCAAGGGAGAAGATAAAAAATTATGTTGATTCTAACTCCGCCTCCATGCTGTTGATGGTGTTGGGATTCATTAATCACAAGAGATTACATATTCAGAATATGAAAGTTTAATTTAGTCATAAAATTAAATCGGATCTTATGCATGCAAACAA
>VHZZ01003388.1:49157-59821 GCA_009801015.1 Silene noctiflora
CTTTTTATTTATTTATTCGCTTTCATTCACTTTTCTCACCAAATATACAAAAACAACCCAACTCCGATAAATTCATAACAACTCGATAAAACTACCATTTATCTGTGGAATTCGACCCCTTTATACTACTTTATTTGTTGTACCTAGGGTATTTTTGATAGGGTGTGACACCTCATCATCTGTCGGTGCCCCAGGCCGGCTGGGAGGGTCTGTAAGTTGAATATCAAAATTTTGGTTGTAGTGTGTCCTCAGCCGGGTGACCGGCCTTCGGTGGCCCTAACCGGCTGGGCAGCCACTGTAAGTTGTGATTAAATTATTTTCACTTGTGTCCCCAGCCGGGTGACCAGCTGCCGATGCCCTGGACCGGCTGGGAACTTCCTGATATGAATTTAATAGTTTTGGTTTTGAGCAGAGGCACGGGCCGGTTGGTCGGCAGCCGGTGCTCTGGCCGTCCGGGAGCCCCTAATTCCCTTTTCTTATTCTTCTTACATGTATATATTTGCTGAGTAATGAGTTCATGATTTGTTTACGTTTTATCTCATGTTCCGTATTGTGCGGCTCACATGTTATCATTTGTTTACATCTTTATCCCTTGTGTTTCTAATGAATGAAATTGTCATGATGCCTTATACTCTTGCCTAACTTGCCTCCGCTCTACTTGTGTTGATACTGGCAAGTACGGGTTTGCCACTTGTGTTGATACTGGAAAGTGTGCTCTATCTCTTGTCACTTCTGCCACTTTCGTGCTGAACTGGCGATTGGGGTACTCGACCATCGTGTCTAGTAATCGAGTCTTGGGTGCGGGATGCACTGTCGCATGTCGTGAGTCTGGCCAGATATAGACTAGGACGTACTTAGTTAGTCGTTCTACCAGGGGAAAGTATGTGTCTAGAGCAGTGAGAACTAGTTATATGTCTTGAGTGAGTGCATGTGTCATTTTTCATTAGAGTTCATACTTGAGCCTTTCATTCGTTGTTGCCATGTTCTTACGTTCTTGATTGATGAGTTTTTTATACATGTTGCATGATTATTGTACCATGTTTCACATTTCTATCTCCTTTAGCATATATGATCTTATACGCATGTTTATTCAAGTTGCTTATTTCATAATTGATAGGCTTGATTTATTGAGTTCTTATTTTCCTTAATTTCTTTGTAATGTGGCTGGGAGAACCTTGAGTTACTCCCCACTGACTGTGGCGTTCATGTTTACATGAATGACAGGTACAAGTTGGTGATCGATGGGGTGAAACCGTGTGAGCTAGCGAGCATTGACCTTGGTCTTTATTTTTCATAGCTAGACTCACCTAATTTTTACACATTGTTATTCGTGGGATGTCTTTTCCCCAAATGATTCTCACTTTGGTTTATGTAACCTAAATTGTTCTCGTATTTGTTTTTAATTTAGTGGTACTTCACGGTTAGACTCTAAAGTTTTCAAAAATCCGTATTTTCGCTGCACTTTTCTAGTTTTAACATGTGTAATATCACGGGGTGTCACAGCGAGTTTATAACTTGACGGAGTTTTGACTAGGAAATGACTTGGTTTTAAAATTTAAGCCCACTTGAATTTGCATATTTACATTTTGAAAAGGTTTTTTTTTATCTAAGGCTTTTTTTTATTCTCGTCGTTTTTTTTTCGTGATTGATTTTTTTTTTTTTTTGAAAACCTCTTTTTGAAAATTGGAATTTTAAAAATACAATTTTAAGAAGATTTGATATTACTTAGTTTACAAAACGCCATTTATTTTTTGAAAATATTGAAAATGGATTTTATTTACATGAAAACTGACGTTATTTGCTTTATAAATATGATATTACGACTTGTGATCGACTCGGAAAACACATAGCATGTATACAAACAGGCATTATAACGGTATGCTGAGCGCTTTTAAGATCGTTTTGGTTTAAAAGGGTTGGTTGCCACACCAAGCTATCAAACCCTGGTCTGTGGAGAGGTTTGCGCCAAACATGAGTAAGGCCGGTTCCGAGTTCCATTTCCTCGAGTATAGTGAAAGCTCTTGATACAAAAATGAGTAAGCATCGTGGTGTGGTTGACGTCAATTCCTATCCATCTACTAGGAGACAAATAAGAATTTTCACCACCGAGACGGGACAATTGGTCGAATTAGCTAGGTTAAGAGCCTAGGAAGGCTAACTGAAACGGCCTAAGAAGGTCGAGTAATGAAAACTAATGACTGTCTCATATAAACTATCCTAACCTTATTCAAGTTTCACCCTGGGTAATATTAGACTTAGTCTAAGTGTATCATCCCCAGTGGAGTCACCAAACTGTGGACATGGTCCACCCGCGCGTTGGTATGTTTGAGGCGGCGGTACTTCTCCCAAAGAATTTTTTGTTGACAAAGCACGTCATGTGCCGTTACCGATTCGAAAGGCATTAAAACCGGTGAATGGTTTGAACATGCCTGCATTTTTGGAGTCACCACCAATTTTTGTGGATAATTGGATCCGTTCGAATACTTCGCGTCACGTCAAGACACAAAGGAGTGACATAAACACTAAAAAATTTGTCGCCCTTAGCATTCCATGCCTAAAATGACTCTCTCAATGCCAATGAACACTGGTGTTCATAGATATCTGAGTAATGGGTCAGAGTACGTATTAGTAAGCTCATACTAGAACACCTAATCTCGCCAGCCTCGATAGCGGCCTCTACTAATGATCAGGGAATGTCATTTATATTTGATATGTCATTAGTTATATATATGCAATGCAACACCCACGTTTTAATCCTAACATGTGAATTAAACTAAGTTGGTTAACACATAAAGTTATCAAGCAATTAGGTCGAAGTGGATATTTTACATTCATTCACTTGTGAGAAGAAATATAAACAAATAAAAAAAATAAATTACATTACAATGAATGAAAAAACAAATTTATGCCATAAATACGTCAAAAAAGGAAATAAAATATTAAACGCTGAATCAAAGCTGATAATTCGAATAATAGTTAATTATAAACTAATTAGAATAGCTACATCAAAACGAGACGAGTTAAGAGGCAGAAGCCAGCCCAGAACAAGTGAAACACGTGTTGCGCCCTCTAGAAGAGGCGCATCATTTTGTGCGACTGTTCTCGAGTTGGGTTATGACTGTGAAAGTCAGACTCGCGTTTTTTTAATGTTCGTTGGTTGATTTAAGTGATATTATTGATACTAGACTCGAGATCGAAGTGATTTATCATTTACATACATATGAAAGATCGCCATAAAGCAGAAAACATGTATCAAAGTTGAATTTTAATAGTTTGATATGGAAAAAAAATCGAACCATCAAAGATCCGGGTTTTAAAAGATGGCAAAACCCCATAAATATTGGATTATAAGAGATTTAAGTCGAAAATATAAGGAAAAGAATCTGGAAACTGGTATTTACGAAATAAGAACAGAAAAGACGAATCAATTAGTACTCGAGGAAGAAGAAGAAGAGCAGGAGCAGACTAGGTGCCTCTGGAAGAGGCACAACAGATGTTGCGTCTGTTCCAAAAGGCGCATTTGCTGATGCGATTCTTCTCGACGGTCTTTCCCTGATGATTCATCAAAAACGTTTAAGAACTTACGGTTTTAAGAACACATTTATGGCGTAGACTCATACATAAGATTAAATATATTGGATAATATACAAAGTGGGATTTCCACCCTCAGATTTACATGCTTACGAAACGAAAAACGACTTAATTCGACGATGTAACGAAGATGCCCTTTGTAAAAGGATTTTAGAAAACAAGTTGACTAAATAGGTTGATTGAGTGTACTGGTCAAATTGGTAGGTCTATGGAAAACGTGACTGGTACCTAGAATGATCTAGGCTTACGTGGTCGAGAATGCTCAAGCCTGTAGGCGTCGTAGCAAAAGCACGTGATATTAAAATGCAAAGAGAGAAGAGAAGGGGCAGACACTCGCTTGAAGAATATGTGAGGCAGAGGCCTCTATTGATACTAATCACGAGGTGAGAGTTTTGGAATGATCTAAATACGGAAGGAAATCCAGGAAGATCTGGACGATGCTGGAAACAAGCCAGGAAGAGGCGCATCAGGTTGTGCGCACTCTCCTGGAGGTGTTTCTCCTTTAGCAGTGAAGATTTCTGTGTTTTCGAGTTTCGAAAGGATTTTTTCCTTATTTAGTCAAAATAAGATACTTTCGAGATCTTAAGAATATTTGAGATATTTTAAGATTCTTAAAAATATCCCAACTCAGATTCGAAACGGTTTTTGAGAAAATGATGACGATTTCTGAAAAAATGAAGACGGTTTTTGACCCGGACTCCAAATGTACTCTAACTACTGCCAAAATGATCGTATCAGTATGTGGATGATAAAGAAAGGGATTGACACGACTGTTTAGACCACGGTTTGACGTCGAATTAATATAATGTCATAATAACGCTTTGTATGCTAAACATGCGGTTTGATCATCATCGGGTGTTTGGCGAAGGGTGCAGAAATGAGGTATATACAACGTTATATTTGATGAAATGCTTGATTGAGAACCTAGCATGATTCTCTTTCTCTTTAAAAAAACTTGTAAGACATAAATCAACTCAAGTATTGTTAGACCATGCATATGTTGAATAGGGAGAAAGATGTCATTGTAGGTGTCATAAGCTATAAATCAACTCGACTTCGAGACCTAAGTCTTCCTAGGGATTATAAAATATAAACGAACTCGATTCCAACATAACTACAATTATTTACAAGATTCATTACTATGAGCATACCATGTTTCCCCTATGAACCCATGACACCCTACTGCCTTTAATCAATTGTTTACATCTCCACTTTTAATTGCATGCTTTGTTATTTCATTTATTTACATTTTTGTCAGAGTAGTAAGTATAGCTTTCATATCAACCCAAATTTGTGACACCAAGACATAACTAGTTTGCATTTGATCATAGTTTGACAATCCGTCCTTTGGTATCGAGCTCTACTTGTTACTTGCTAGTTAGTTAGAGTACAAATATTGTTTTGATATGGTGTGACGACCTAGACCCGTATCAGGTAAATCGGGATGTTTATTGTATTCTGGTTAAGGGATAAGTTGAGCAAAACGACACTGAAGTACCAAACTTACTTGTGTACCAAACCCACTTGTGTACATTAGTTGAGTTCTATCGACATTTGTTAAATGCTACTCTGTATATTCTGAGCCAAAATACTCTATATGATACTTTTCATTCGCAACACAACATATATACAGTGACTTCATTTAGGTATCAATTATAATTTGAGAACATTGCGTCATCCTTCAGTCTCTCTTGGAAACATATTTTTGAAGATTAATTAGGTCAAACAATCATGAAAACACTTAGTCTATTTTTTATGTAAAAATTGGAATCCCTAATAAATAAAAAGATTTTTCAAATTATGATCAATCATTACTTTGTCATGCCAAAAAAAAATGTATGTACATTGTTATTCTCATGTACATGAGTACATGATCAGTTGCTTCCCTAATAGTATAAAGTACTTCATCTATTTCATTTTTATTGACTTCTTTTCTCTAAAATACATCTCACTTTTATCGTCTTAGTTCTAAATTTGTATGTAAATTAGTAGACTACACCTATTATCTGCTCCCTCCAGGCCATTCTATTGTCTTTTCTATTTTGGGAGGATTTAGGGAAAAGTGGTGAACTACCAAATTTACCCCTCAAATTAAAGAAGTGTTTTGTTCTTAATTTTATGGTGGTTATAATATTAGTTAGTTATCGAGGGAAAATATTGGATAATTGAAAGGGGATAATTTAATTGAGATAAAATTTGAAGGGAATTTGGACAATAAAAGTGGGATGAATGGAGTATAATCTTTCAACTACCATTCACTTTATTCAAATGATATTGTCCCTCTTGTTCCTAATTAAAGAGATAGAATAATAATTTTAGCTTTAAAAAAGTAAAAAGTAAGACAATGAGTAAGCTAGTTAATTTCACCATCACACACTTTTTGTCATTCTCTTGGTTAATACATTACTTTTTGATAATTTTATTTATTTTCCTATTACCTTATCATATTAAAAGAATGACTACAATTACCATAAGCTTTCATGCGTACAATATTTACATATACTCTATAATTACATATTCAGATACAGAGTATTATGTAACTACTCATTATATTTGTATATAATTACCATTGTTTTGGCTACCAGAATACTGCTTTAATCATCATGCTCTATTTATGCATCTTCACCAGCTTCCGCCTATATTCGTATCACAATTAAAGTCACTAATCATAACATAAACCCAAATAAATATTTACCAAACCCAACATCTCGACACTAAAAATAACAACGAAACACTAAATAAAGGAACACAATCGTAAATTATCTTGTTAAAAAAATTAGTGGAAAAAAATACCTAGTCATAAGAGAGAAAATCTTACAACGACGGCAACTCTTGCATATGAAACAAATAGTTATCATGGTCAAGCTTCTTTTTGACATACATCATATCTTCATCATCCTTTCAATTTGGTAGAATTCAACGCTGCAAATAGAAATCGGAAAAGAAATTAGTTTATAAACTAATTATGCAAGAGTATTATTAACCCTCAAAATTCGTTAGTTTAATCAATAATATGTCAAATTAAATGACCAAATCTAGGAAAATTAGGAAATAAGATGAGGGGGAAGAGCCCCATGTGATTGATAGATAAAATGTGAGTAGTTGGTGAGCATGAATATTTATAAAATTTAATACATACGTTAGGCCTTTCAAAAGTTGTAGGGGACTTTATGAGGCAGGATGAGTATGATAAATTGTCAATAATTATGACATTTACTTGTAAAGTTGTAAGGACACCATGGTTAGGAGTTTGGGATAAAAAAAAAGTTTAAATATTAGGTAACTATGAGGTTTTTAATCACACGGAGTAATGTTGAACTTATTATATTTCTATCGTGTTACTTTTAAGTCTCATACTCCATGTGACATCATGAGAGTGTTAATATATATGTTTGTTTAAGTTATGCTCAATCTACCCTTTTTATATTATTGTATAGACTCTTGAAGGATTACCGGAGAGCTTTATAGCTTCTCTAAGAGATGGTAGAAATTTAGATTGGCAAAAGTCAATTATGGGTGTGGTCAAGTCAAGTTATGACCCAGTTTATTTTGATGTTTACCCAAATTTACAGTTATCTTTAAAAGATAGTAATATCTTTGATGCTTTAACATTAAATGTTAAGACACATGGTTACAATTATGCTAAAGGATCTGAATTAATATGTATTTGTTATAGGATTTATTTTAACCCTTTATACACATTAAATTTTCACTGCAGATTGGCTGATAAGTATATTAATGAAATTATTATTATTGAAACTAATTGTAATAGATCTAATATTACAACTAGAAAATCTATTAAGTGGGAAAAAATATCTTTTACTGAAAACTGGATGATTGTTAAGGCAATGGCTCCACAACCTATTATACAAACTAATTTACTGGATATTAAGAAAACTCCAGAAGGAGTAGTTACTCTAAATTTTGATGACAATCATTTCAGATCAAGAATTAGTACTTCTAGGTTAACTAGATCCATTTCTAAGAGAATTTTTATTTCAGCTCTAGACCATGATCTAGATATTCCTACCCCATCTAGATTCTCAACTTCTCAAATAAGAGATGAATACATTATTGAAACTGATGAAAATGTTTTAACACTGCATTCAGACAAAATTTTAAAAAAACAACCCAAAAAAAATTTAGAGACTATGTCTCAAATGAGTTTTAGTTTTAACGATTAATATATCCTTCTTAAACTTTGCCTCTGCTTCAGAAGCCAGAAAGATTATTAGTAATGAATTCAATTCTCCTATATGGGAAAAATTTAGAAATTGGTCTTTTGACAATTTTGATAATAGTCAACAACAAATTTTTCAAGATGAATTTTATGATTTTTGTATATTAAAAAATGAAATTATACATTTTGTTCCTTGGTATTGTGCTACTTATCTATCTAATTATTTATTAGTTCTTGAAAGAAATTTCAAACTTTTAAATGGGGATGATCTAAAAGGAGTTTATCCTCCTTTACAATCATTTAAACCTGATGGATGTTGTTATATAACTCTTTCAAAAATCTTTGATAACGATGTAGCCATAATTACTACTAGTCATCCTAATAGTATGATTCAACAAAATAATTATGTTAATTTATATTTAAAAATTCTTGCTAACCATATTGCTGATTTACATAAAAAAAAAAAAACTGACAAAATTATTATTTTAATTAATAATTTGGCTCAGGGTAGAATGGACAAATTTAAACCTTCATCTTCAAGAATTCCTAATATCCAGGATCCACCTGAAATAAAGAATTTTAAATTCAAATCTGATCAAGAAAAAAGAATTAACTGAAAATTAATCAGTACTTTAGCTGATAAGGTGGCTAGTCTTAGTATCAAGACCCTGGATGATGAGTTAAATCCAGGAAATGATGGCAGTATTAATATTATCAAAAAGAATAAATGGTTTGATAAGCCGATTAATAGGCTGTATTATAACACTAGACCATCACCTTTGGATCTTCTTCATGAAGAGCAAGAATATCACATTAATAATAGTTATAGTGGAACCCATATTTACGAACGGAATGTAGCTTTTATTCTAAAAAACTTATTCATAATCATGTTCATAGGATGCTTATATATTCAACTATTTGTAAAAATGCTAATAATGACGATATTATTGTTGCTAAAATGATAGTAGTAGGCTTCACTGGCCAATTAAAGGGTTGGTGGGATGATTACCTATCTGAAGAAGAAAACCAGGCTATACATAATACTGTTAAAATTGAAAATCCTGTTACTTCGTATTAGGCTATTTATACTTTGATTATAAATATTGTTGATCATTTTATAGGTCAATATGTTAATAACCAAGAGTCCACTCTACATAATCAAAGGTGTAAAACTTTGACTAAATTTAGGTGGTATAAAGACACCTTTCTTAGTAGAGTTATGTTATTACCTGAAACTAATAGTCCTCATTGGAAAGCCAAATTTATTGACGGTTTACCTCATTTATTTGCAGAAAGAGTTAGAAAAAATCTTAAAAGAAATGGTGCCTCTTTTTATTATGAAAATTATAATTATGGTCAAGTAATAAAAGTTTTTACTCAAGAAGGTTTAAGCCTGTGTAATGAGATTAAACTTAATCAACAGTTGAAACACCAAAACTTAGTTGAGAAACACCAATTAGATGAATTTTGTGAACAATTTGRTATGGATATGCCTTCCTCTTCTAAAATGAAGAAGAACAATAATATTAATAATAGTTCCATAGATATAAGAAAAGGAATTATTCCAAATAGAATTTAGACAAGAAATCTCAAAGGAAATTTCAGAGACAACAGTGATGCGTGTCGATTATACACCAAAAATAAAACCTAAGTCTGCTAACTGAGAAGTCAGTGGAAGTAGGTTCGATCTCCTCAGGGAGATAATGTCTTATCTGTAGTCTAGTCCGTCTGGTCACAATTTTTGGGGGTTTGAAAGTTTGTTATCTAAACTAATGAGATTAAAAGAGAGAATTAAAACAAGAGAAACAAAGTAGGAAAATAACGAGTCTAGATCAGAGGAGAAGGGAAATATGCCAGGAATCGGTCCACCGTGATARTCATGCTADCGGGTCAACTAGGTCAGTCAGTCTCTAATAAGAAGGGTAGTGGTTTTCTCCTTTCGGTCTCAAACCARCGATTATCTCCTTTCGGTCTCTAATCACCCTAAGGTCRTCCTAATTTGCTTTCGCCCTATTAGGAGTCGCCTATCGTTTCTAAGCAAGTCTTCCCTACCAATCTCTCGATCTAGGTTGGGGTTAACTAAGTAATCGGTCTCSTGYGTGCACTCATTCAACCAATTTACAATTAAATTGCTTAACAACGATTCTTATCTCAAACTAACCTAACAAGTCAACCTTATCACATTCCTACAACGGTTTCCCTCATCCTAACATATTAAAGAAATTAGCTACACATGGTTCGGGAATCTAAACTAGCAATAGCAATAATATTAATAAAAGTAGGCATAGCAATTAAAGAAGGGAAAACAATAAATAATAGAGGAAGAGAATAGAAATTAAAGCAAGAATTAAGATTAAAGAGAGAGTAGTGATTACAAAAGTAGCGGCGCRGAATTCGAGAATAAAAGGATGAAYAGTAGCAAAGTTTTAGATCTGGAAAATTGTAACAGTAGAGTAYGAAGTAATTAGGTGTGATGATGTCTCGTCTCTATATGTTGATTAACACGTTTAATCAACTTATTTATAACTTAAGCAAAAACCTAATCCAAAAATCTCACGGACGTAAAGCCCATAACGCATAAGTTACTCGATCGAGGAATTGGCACCTCTCGATCGAATAACTCTCATCTTAAATTCACTCGATCGAGCACAGGACAGCTCGATCGAGGGCCTTCAATCTAGTAACCTCTCGATCGAGCATAGGACAGCTCGATCGAGGTCTTCTCATCTTCACTAGCCTCTCGATCGAGCACAGGACAGCTAGATCGAGGTCTTCGATCTCTTCTAGCTTTGTGTTGACAATTAACTTGGCCTTTGACTTTCCTTCACGCTTCCCAATGCATGAGAAATCTGTTCTGACTCTTCCATCTTCTAAATGAGCGTACTTGGGACAG
>VHZZ01003390.1:17418-30473 GCA_009801015.1 Silene noctiflora
ACATTTTACGAAAATAATATTTAAAATCATATTTACCGTAATTAATTATAAAAATAATTTAAAATATGAATTAATTATTCTCGGGTGTTACAAAGTAAGCGACAAATCAAGGAATCAAAGCATGACAAGCTCAAATAGACTGCATCTAGGGTGACAAGGGCAGTCAAGTATATCTCACTCATATATGTAATGTTTTGAGTGGATGAATGAAACCAGCTACATTTGGCGTTACTAACCCTAGTCGAGCATAACTCGAGGACGGTCGGCGTCACATTACATTTTAGATTCTTATTTTAAATGGCCATGTAGTATAAATACGAAAATCCCTCTTTTAGAGAGATAAATTACATTTTAGAGTGTTAAATTTTGTTTTAAAGGGATATTACGATTTATTATAGAAGATTAATTATTTGGATCTTAAAGCTGTATTTAATTCACTATTTCCTTTTTGTTACCATCAATCTTATACAAGTTGGTATTAATTCTTTTTTCTTCATTTATTATTCATTTATGCTTCATTTATTGTTTTTCTTCCTAGTCAGTGCATCCTATTTCGTAAGCATTTATTTTATGTTTGTTGGTTGTTACTTGTAACTCGTTTGTGAGGACAATTGTTAGATTCTCCTTTTTTTTTATTAAAGATTCAATCTTTACTTAGAATCATGTTACAATTTACCTTTTTTAAAGTTTGAATTTGTTGAATGTATGTCAAATAAGTAGTCATAGTCTTCTAGTTAGTATGACACCCCGCTATTTAGGACACGAATAAGTTAACATAAAAGAGTAACTACGTTGCGGAAATGCGAGATTTTTAAAACATTTTAAGGCTAAAAGCGAAGCGTCAATAAAACTGAAACATAAAACGRAAGATAMTTAAGTTACACAGTCCGATAGAGTAGAAATAGTGATGGGGAAAAGATRTCCCTCGAATGACAATCATAAAAGTGATAAGTGGTAAGTCTACTAATCRAAACYATGGCCTAGGATAACGACTACTCGCTAGCCACACAKTCTTCCCCAGCTAATCACCAACGGTACCTGTCATTYATGAAAACATGAATGCCACAGTCAGTGGGGAGTAACTCCRGGTCCTCCCAGCCACGATACAATGAGATAAGCATAATCAATAACAATTAAACATCAATAAAGAATAGGAGATACTCAACATACATGCATGGGCGTGATAAACATGCAAACATACATGAAATACGAGTAAAGACAAGATAACATGATGATAGCAAGATATTAAGACTAATATAACAATAACATTATCCCTTGATATTATACTAACATAAACAATCCAATAGCATAACACACATCCGGAGAACAGACTATCTAACTACACAACGCCATACAAGACCCTATACACTTAGACAGTAACGCAACCCTTGGCAGGATAACTAGCTAGGTACATCCCGACCTAAGACCTGGATCCAGACTCCTGGAAGGCAATCCTTCCGATTCGACATGCAGCTCATCTCCGGAATCCAAGACTCGACCTGTTAATACACGGACCGAGTACCCAACTCGCCAGTACCGTACGAGTGTGGCGGAAGATAGGTCTATATCATCATCATACGGACAAGTTCAACTATTAAAGGCACATGACAACTTATGAATGAATTATGCATAACATATGACGATTTCATGTAAGATCAATTCAATATCCATAATGAAGTGCCAACGATTCATATTCATATGTAAATGCGTAAACAAATCATAAACATAATTTATATTCATCATTCAATGAGCAAAAGAGGGAAAATAGGGAATCAGAGACTCCCGGCTGGTCAAGGGGACCGGCCGCCGGCCTACCGGCTGGTACATCAAGTCAAGGTCAAATATCAGAATTTCACAGAAGGGTTCCTAGCCGGTCGTGGACCGGCAGCCGGTCCACCGGCTGGGACAACATTCACTTATAAATTATCATTTTTGGGGCAGAGAGTTCCCAGCCGGCCAGTGAACCGGCAGCCGGTCCACCGGCTGGGAATACCGGATGACATAATTTCAACATATGAAGCAGGAGGTTCCCCAGCCGGTCACTGGACCGGCAGCCGGTCCACCGGCTGGGACGAACCCAACACAATTTTTCCATAGAAGAGGAAGGAGGTCTCCTAGCCGGCTGGCAGACCAGCAGCCGGTCCACCGGCTGGGAGTACCTGTTACGCATTTCGTCAGATTTTACATACAACATGATTTCCGACTTACTTTTCTAACATGAACTCAGCGTAATGAACACGTAAACATGCATATTTCCAGCATCCAACATATCCCAGCAATTACATGTTAACTTATTCCAAAGAAATCCACTTTTAAGACAACAAAACATGTGAAATTCATCTAAACATGTGAAAATGCGTGGATCTCATGTTTTCAGCATAAAACTCAACCAAACCATCATTATTCATACTCAACATCATCTAAAATCAGAATATAAACATAACATTCAATAAAGGAACCAACTTTGACGAATTAAACACGAAATTACACATAATTAACTCAAGAAACCACACAAAATTCTATGTATCGTCGAGGAACCCTTCAAGGTTACCTTATGCTTCCAAGTCTTCGTGTGAATCCTCCACCACGTATGTATCAGCGTCGRGATCCTCTAGGCCTTCACCTAAACACAATGCAAAAGCCATTAGGGTGAGAATTTCACCATACAAAGAGTTAAGACAACTCGAAATTCTGGAAGAAGGGGGAGAAAACTGAGACTTTTATACATACAAAGATGAGGAATGAGAAAAGGAAGAGATTGGCGCAAGAATCAGTTGAAACGGATGAGAAATGAGGATTTTACGTCCGTCTTAAGCTTGAAGAAATGAGTAACAATGGAGTTTGGAGGGGAAGTYGTGTTTGCTGGAAAATGAAGGTGAAGGAAGAGTTTTAGGGAAAGGTGAGTGGAAAGATAGAGGGCATTATAGTCCAAAATTGACTTAGGCCCAAAAGAGTAAGTTTGAGTCGGGATTTGCTATTTGACGTCTTAAAGCTACTACACATTTAAGACGGAATTAATTAATAATGATATAATTAATATATCATAAGATTCTACATTTTACGAAAATAATATTTAAAATCATATTTACCGTAATTAATTAATAAAATGATTTAAAATATAAATTAATTATTCTCGGGTGTTACAGTTAGGGGAATTGAGGATTAGGGTCCTTAACCTGCTTTTAAATGCGGGTTGATTTGAGACTCGCCTTAGCTCGTTTGAAGAGGTTTAATCCGACTCTAGGAAAATTTATTGGTTAACTTGGGGAAGGTGACGACCTGAACCAATTGGCATTGTATTTCAATTCGCGAGAAAAATCCGAAATTGTGGACACCCTTTTAGAGTGACCCGACCTTCGGGAACATAAGTCTGGGTTGAAAAAGGTTAGGAAAATATAGGTTTGGAATAGATCACCACTTTTATTTTAGGCCTCCTCTTTACAAGTTGAGGAAGGTTATGACCCTTTGAAACTGATAATTAAACCTGGCTCCCTCTAACACCTTTTAAATCCTTCTTATTCGCATGTTTAATCATTGTCACTTTAGTTTCGATCTTGTTTTCTCAATTATAAACGTGTTTGGCCTTCAAATGACTTAGAATCTAGCAAAGACTTCCTTAAACCATCTTTGTGGACCGAACTCCTTACCACTACTATGTTAGGTAAATAGTCTTATAAATTACCTTTGATTAGGCTAATGCGACATAGCAGACATTAAGTGTCCTGGGACCGCCATGCAGGCTGGTGTTAGGCGGGCTACCATACTCCGGGTTGATAGAGTGTAAGACCGGGATGGGCCCATTTGTGGGCCAAGCAGGCGGACCAGGCCGAGATAAGTTTGGTTGGGCTCTTGCGGGTTTATCCTTTTTTTTTTTTAAAAAAAAAGTTATTAGATACATTTTAAATAAAAGTAGGAAAAAAAAATAAAGGGCATCATGGAAATTATTTTAATACCCGAATCGAACCGAATAAGCAACCTGGGTCAATCAAACATTCAAAACTGATCCCGACATGACTCGAACCGCCTTAACCTGACTCGTAGCTGACTTGAATGACCCGACCTTACCCAAACTATTGCAAACTCGAAATTGACCCAACTCGACCTGGTTGACTCGTTTACCAGGTCTACAGTTAACCCGCAAGTCAAGCGGGCCAACGACTTCATACGGGCCAAAATCGGGTTGGGCTGGAGGAACACTACTACTGCACTAGCCCGACCACAGCCCGTCAATATTCACATGCCGGTTCGGGACAACACACGAGTCGGCGAGCCGACTTGCGACCATCCCACAAGTCAGGCTGGGTTGGCTTAATTTTGTCTAGCTCTAGGTACAATTACATATTAGTTAAGAGACAGCGTACTTGTTCCGCTCCCACTAAAGAGCTGCGAAGTACTCCATATATTTTTCCTTATTTTTACTATTAAAACGCTACAACTATTTTCTACTTGATAATTTGACTTTATTCATCTTTTTCGAAATAATAATTACTCGTATTGCAAGCAACTGATGAAAATTGTAAAACTGAGTAATTCTCCCATTACAATTCTGTTTACGGTGATAATATTCGTCTTAAATTTAAAACGAGTCAAATATGGTAAATGAGATAAAATGAGGATGCCTAGAAACTAACAAAATGTTTATGTATATATATAAGTGGAAAGCTATTTAACATATTTTTATTTTAAAACGGATATTATCGTTTTAAGAGACTTACTAACAAAATGTTTATCGTTTTAGACACTTTGAAAGTAGGTGTATTAGTGTATAGAAGTAAATATTGAATGCCTCACGTGAAACAAAAAATATATGTGGCTTGTGAAGTGAGTGACCAAAGGTTTAAAAGAAGCGTTAGTTGAAGATGATAGCAATAGGATGAGTCACGTTAGAAATGTTTGGTAGACTCGACGCTGTGTAAATGTAAATGGCATCGTGTTTCTGCACTTGAAGAATATCCTTGGTTTCATCAATCAATAAAGAGGTGTGGGTCTTGTTTTTATTGTTCGGAGAATCTTCCACTCAATTTACTCTTCTGCACTGCCCTCCATTTGCTTCCATCATTCTCTCCGTCTTTTCAAACTTGCCAAAGGTCGTCCGTTATATTGCACCAATACGGATAGGAATACAGAAATAATAAAACGACACTTAACACGACATTCCATATTTAACATGACTTGAATATGGTTGATGTTAGACCTGGGAAAACTAACCCAAGGTTGATCCCCAAATTGACGTGAATTATAGAACCTGAGGATGACACAAAACCCGAATTTACGTGTGCGAACTTGGCTCGAATGTTGGCTGACCCAAATCAACCTGATCCGAACAAAAATGACCCGAAATAGCTAATTTGAATCATATTTAGTATATCTAAATTCAAAGAACAAATAAATTGGAAAATTCCTTTGTGTGTGAGGGTGTAATTTATTATTTTTAGAAAATTTTCTTGAAATCTCGTTTTTAATCAATTATTAGACGAAAATTATCCGATTTTGAGCGAGGCTGCCCGCAATGGTCTGACTCGAAATGACTTAACCTGAATGACTCGATAACAATGAAGCCGAAATACAAAAACCCTCCGCATGGCCCGATATGACCCGAATATATGAGAAAAACAAAATGGCCCGATATGACCCGAATATATGAGAAAAACAAAATGACCCGATTAAAACATGAAGCAGTCCCAGATTATCTGTTTGGTGGGTATTGTTAACTCTGGTGTTCAATATTTGGAAGAGAATATCCTGTTTGGGATAAAGTATATCTAGAGTAGAAAAGTCAAAAAGGAGAATCTTACGTGGTGGAAATGTGGAATCAATGCGTATTAATTGGTGATTGAATTTATGGGACCATTTCTTATAGCAAGGGATATATCATGATTCATGCATATGTGTCGCGTTACTAGTACGTACAACCAATTTGATTTCTTTGATGTCGACTTAACCTCTTAGCCACTTGTTTTCTCTGGTTTATTAAACTATTACGTCTAAGTAAATACCCTAATTTAGGGCTCTCACTTGCATTGCTTATAGTGTACGACCAACCTAATTGGCTTTCATTTTGTTGTCACCAATAGACATCGTGATATTTCCAATTCTATAATGACCAACTTTGAGGAAATATGCTAAGCATATTCATTAAATAAATCTTACTATACTTATGAGTTATGACAGCTCAACATATTACATTGCAATCATTATTCTAATGTATATTACAGTTAATGTAAATAATCGAATTTATTTCAGATACGGAATCATATATAGCATGTTCTATGACTCAACATTGACAAAAATAAAATTAAAAAAGAGGACAACTTTTCTCTTATATCTCATATTTCACATACAAATATTATAAATTTAAAGATGAGCAAAATGCAAAAAAACAATAATTAGATAACTTGTTGTTGTTGTTGTTGTTGAAGAGTTCAAACACATTCATTCATTTATGATCTGGTTAATCTTGATTTATAGATTATAAATTTGGATAAGTTATACTTGTTTCAGTTTTCTGAAACATTTCACTAAAAACTGCTCAATATTGCAATTTCAGTGAATAGGGAGGAGTATTATTTAAGTTTTTTTCAACCTGTTAAATTGTAATTCTAATTGAGAGTATGATATCATTTTTATCCAGTAATTATGACACGTTTTAAAATAAATAACATTATTAGAGTTAGTAATAGTTACAAGGATTGATACTGTGTCAAACTACATAGTGAAGCAATAAACAACCTCTGATAAATAGTGTATGTAAGCTGAAAGTTGGAACACAAAATAAGTTCATTCGAGCAAGATCGTCTAAGATGGTCTCCGAGAACAAAATTAATTGTTTACATAAATAGGATAGCTTCTTCAGAACCGATATAGAATCAATAGGAAAAGATTAAATGATTTCATGACAGAATCGATATAGAATCAATAGGAAAAGATCAATAAGCGCAGTGAGAGTGCACATTCAGATTTTGGTAATGACAATCGACTCGATATAAAACGATAAATGGTGTAACGAGCCATATACGAGATCACCGTGGTGGTGCATCTTGAAGCAAAACAACTCCATATTTAAACGGAGTAGTCATGTTGCACAAAGCTACTTCTGATGTGTGTATCAGTCGTCTTGAAAATGTTATGGTAAACTTCATTTGAAACGATGTGGTAGAAAGCAACATGTGACTTAAAGTACGTGATTTGTTGTGGGTTCTGATATCCATCACTCTCTTGGTTAAGATCAAGCACAAGGATGTTAACAACTTCAATTCATTCTCACGTAACTAGCTAATGTCACCCAAGGCGCAATCTCAGGGGTCAGGAGTCAGGACTAAGGTACACAGCAAAAACATCATGGATCACACCATCCATAGTTCCGTTTTTCTAAGACATCCTAGAACTCGCACATTGTATTTGCAGCTGACAATTGATCTAAACTTTTTACTTTTGATATGGCTTCTTATATCATCTTGGTATGAGGAGCTAATGTGAACGGTTTGTGACCTTAGATCGATCAAACATAGAATTATACGGTTACAAAATTCACATTTCACTTAAGTAGTGCATTTCTTGATTTTGAAGGAACAGACATTGGATCTCAAACAAAAGAAGGTATCGTTAAGGAAGACAAACTCTAGGCTGAACCTTTCTCAAAGACAAGACGCCGCAACTTTTTAAAGAGGTACAATCAGTGTTTAAAACTAAGTTTAGCAGGGAAACACAGCAGAATATCCATTTTTTCTAATTTCAATTCAATACGTATACTATGCCATGTCCTAATTCAAACAAGATCGTATTTACATCAAAATACGGCATAGAAAAGGGAGAATCAAATTACTGCTCATGATATAAATATAAGCCAAGCCCAAAACGCGCACACGCCTTGACAAAAGCAAGCTCCTCTGCACCAGCAACTGGATCACCAGCTTCGGTATCACTGGACATTATTGTTCCAGTCGCCTCACGATATGCCTGCATTTTAAATACTCGTCAGAAAGACTAGGAATGGTGTGTCAAGAGAGATCAAACTTGACCTGACTAACTCATCATTTGGGTTGGGTATAGGTCTGGTATGCCTGTGTTCTGGTTTTTGTCAAATCATTTTGTGTCATATTCGGCGTTTTATATTTGTGTGACAGGTCAGAACGGGCCAAGTCAATTTTGACAAGTCTAGATCAAATGTGGCACATTAGTTGAGAATGCTTTGACATCTGAGTGATCTGACAACAGTTTTCTTCTGGAGTTGTCACTCCCTGATGGGGGTTCTTTTCACACTTTCCTCGCGGTACTACTTCGCTATCAGTCACTCAGGAGTATTGCCTTGCAAGGTGGTCCTTGTTGATTCACATGGGATTCCATGTCCCCATGTTACTTGGGTAAGTGCATCAGCAAGTGATGCTTTCGGCTACTAGACTCAAAGCCATCTAGGGTGCAGTACTCCACCACTTTTGCCTAGCAACACGACGCTACTATTACTCTCCCACATCCCCGTTTTCCCGGTTTAGGCTGTTCCCATTTCGCTCGCCGCTACTACGGTAATCGCTTTAGCTTTCTTTTGCTCTGGCTAGTAAGATGTTTCAGTTTGGCAGGTTGTCTCTTGCCTCAGCATCAGTTCGAAAGGTTGACCTATTTGTGAATCTCCAGGTCTATGCTTATTTTTAACTCCCCAAAGCATTTCGTCAATCAATAAGCATTTCCTCGTCCGAACCCTCGCCCTTACCTTAACTTTAAGGCTTGACAACCCCTTAAAATCGGTTCAGTCAATACTCGGCTTGGAGCTCGTTCACAGTTTTTTTATTTTTGGTAATTAATAACTTATTTTAAATCAAGTTATTTTTATGTTTTAATAAAGTAATAACATTTAAAAGAAAATAGCGAATCAAATATCTAAGCCTGACTAGAATTTCGTGTTTTCTTAGTTGGGTGAGGGAATTGCTGCCAGTTGCGGATTCTGATATCAAACTCAGTTGGGTGCTGAGCCAACTGAGATTTAGCAGCACACCAAGCCATGTGTCACTAACTCCCTACCACTGCTTGCACAATACATCGTGCATATGACTCCAATATGAATGAAACCTTAACGACACTAAAAAGCCTGATGAGGTACAAACTAGAAGCCTGGCACAAGGAAACCATCAGATAACAAACACCACCAAGAATCAACATAATAAGAGGGGTTTTTTTTTTAATCCAAACCCAACAATCATTACCTGGCATGATGCTAAGGTGAAGAAAATCATGTAAACAAGAAAGTTAACAAGATACGACTATTCTTAAAGTAGAAAATCTGAAGCAAATTGAAGCTTACAAAAATCAGAGAAAATAATTCAAAATTTTCAGTATGCAAACTTTGGGGGTATAATGAACAAAAGTTCATCATGAAAGGATAGGGAGATTGGAGAAAACACAAGAGTTCAAGAGCTATGACTCAGAGCCTATCTATGAGTATGGAAAAAAAAGTAAAAAAATAAAATAAAATAAAATGAACAAGTAAAATATCGAGTTCGACTCTTTCCTTATTTATTTGTTTCTTTAGGGAGCATTGCGAGAGGATCCTAGAAAGGTGAAACTTTAAGCCTTTTCATAGTTTTTTTGTAAACACTCTCTGAAAAGTATGTTCAAAAGGACATTTCACAGAACAAAAGAAAATATGTGTCACTATACCTAGCTTCAAGAGCTTGTTTTAGTCCATAAAAGCTTCCCTTAATCCATAAATTTCTTTCTTCTTTTCTGACCTTAACATAGCCTTGTGGTTGATCAAAAAATACTTCTTTTTCTAAGAAAATCCATTCAACAAAGCTGATTTGACATCTAGTTTGAAAATAGTCCATGAAAATGCAACTACCATTCTATTTGTGCTATTTCTAGTTATCAGTGCAAATACCTCATGCCTAAGTATAATCAAACCCCAACTTGTTGCTACACGTGCCTTGTACTATCTACTTCACCATCAATGTTCAACTTCATTTTACAAATCCACTTCACAACTATTCTATGTCCTTTGTGAAGATCACATTATTCCCAAGTGTTATTCTTTTCAATAGTTGATATTCATTATCTATTGCATAAGGCACAAATTGCACTAAGATATCGTGATTTTCATCCTAGATCTTCATGATCTTCTCTAAGTTACTACATGAGTTTCAACACTAAGCATATGAACAACCAGAAGAGCACATAAGGGATATGATGAGGACAATCCGAATCTTTGTAGGATTCTTGAATCAAAGGATCAAACAAAGGTAACATGACTAAAAGAGACGCCCTATCCGGGTTTTCAGCTAGACATCCCTAGCTTACTGTAATGCCTATAAGGCTAAAACCATAGACTTCGACCATATGACTTCACTATTGCACCTCTACCACAGAATAGAATACTTAGAGCTTTAATAGTAAGCTCAGTTGACTCTGTCGAACATAACCATTTCATTTTATACTTCTTCTCCAAGATATCAATGATAAAATGCGAGGGCACATACTCACGCAATGTGATCAAAGATGTTTGATGTGGTATACGACAAAGTAAAAAAAGCCTACCTCTCCGTCAGATCCCCGTATGATGACACGGTAGACCACTGTTATGCTTCCATCATCGGAGAAAATAACATCACGCACTTCTCCACACCAGCCTACACATACAACCATATAATCAATACTGGATATTGAAGAGATTGATGAGAAACTGGAGATATCAGGTTATGTAGTTGCTCGATAGACAGTCTAAGTGTCTAGTATCACATGTCACACTATGTTATCATGTACATAATCCAGATTAGAGATATAGATTAGTTGTAGCAACAAAGCACTGAGTCACACTTGGACTAATATTAGAATAATATGGATGTACAAAACACAGACAGCCCTCACTAGAAATCCTTTCTCGATTATCTTTTGATTCCCTATAGATGCAAAAATAGAATATGAAGCAAATGCTGTCACATATTAATATTATCTTTTGCGTCTTCATTTTCTTCTTTGGGTCATTTCTACATCCACAAATAACATTCACAAGCATCTCTGTTGATGATAACCTAATGGAGAAACAACTATGCAATGGTAGACACTTGTAAAAACATTACCTTGAGAAATGTGTTGCCTGCTACATATGATTTAGCTCAAGTCATCTAAACACTCCCTAGTCCGTAGAAGCTAGCCTCATAACCCCTCGAACTATATATTTCTGTCATTACATCCAGTAAATCATTCCTCCCCAACCACATGGAAAGTCCCTTATTTATCCAAAACATTGTTGACTCCTGATGTTCAATGATCATAAATAGAAAAATCAATTGAACCCTTAATCTCTTACTTTATTTCAAGGATCTCAACCAACCTATGTTACTACGACTTGGAGCGTGTGTCAGACACGGGTGCAAATTTAAGTGTCGAACTCGGCATGCCTAAAATTTTGACACGGGGACCCTTGTCCTAAAATGAGGACACAGGTGCAAGACACGTCTACAAAGCAAAAATACACTTCTAAACTTGAACATTTCCAATTTTTTTAAGTAAAATGGAAAGAAGTTTGACAAATAATACTCAAAAATTTAACTCGTTAAATGTAACACTAAATGCTTGAACTATCTTCCTATAGCTTTGTGGTGCAAGCCTGACCTGTTTAGCTCACTTAGAAGTGTAGGAATGTCCATGTCGTGTCGTGTCGTGTCAACAAGGGTACGGCCCTAAAAGTGAAGAGCCGAAGTAAAATGGCAACCAACTCATAACATTTAAAACAAGAATAACAACATAATAACAATGACCTTACACCTAATTCACGAAATAACTATGACAAGAGTTATGCCGGATTGGTTGAGATCATTTTTTTAAAATATCAGTCCACGTAAAAACACCAAAAATAGTGGTTCTTAGATTTCTCAAAGTAACTGCCTAAAGGAAGGATAAACAAGGACGCCAACCACAACTGCAAAAGAGTCTGAAAAGAGCCAAGTCTTTGACACTCCACTATCCATGACTCAACGTGACTCAACGTCTCTTTCTTTATGGTTTGGTCATAACATAGAAACATAGAATTCCCATGAAAACACACCTCTTGTATATCCAATTCAAGATAGGGGCATTAGTAATGTTGAAAGACAGTGAAGAAGATTGAAGGATTGCTCCATATGCATGTTCTACATGAAGTATAGAACATACAACTTTTCCACTTAAACAGCAAAAGACGCTAAGAAATATAGTGGCAAATCCGTAAAAATTGCAATGTAGAGCCTGCCTTGTAGAAAAATGCTTCAAGGTAACACTTAGATGACAATATTTTCCTTAAAATGAACATCATGAATGGCATAATTTCAAAATAAGGACGAAAACCAATGTCAAGATTGTTGCTTTCTTAACACAAATGTCTACTGAAAACAACCTCTCACTTATTACAAAGAAAATGTTTTGTCAATCACGACCTCCGTTAGTGTTTAACTAGGGTACATTTGACTTGACTCTTGCCTCTCAATGAAAGGAAAAAGGCAAAAGCCATATACCATTTGGATTACGGAAAAGATGATGATTTTTCCTCTCTATATGTAACTTCCCGAGCATTTTGTGATCAATGTAGACACTATCGCCACCCTACCTAAACTTTGGCAGTTCTGTGCATATCATGACTTGAACCCAAAATGAATTTACTTACAGAAACTTGACACAAATGGCTGATATACGCAGCTTCTACAGCACAACCACCGAGATGAAAAAACCCATATAACTCTCAAACCCCAGACTCAATAACAGACCTCAGATTCTAACAATCTACCAACACGACAATACATTTTAGTATTTCCTAACATTCTTGTAGGTTGCCAATGCATGGATCAATGAATAAACACAAATTTCGACAGCAAATCGAAAAATAAAACGAAAAACCCAACATATAGATCAAGCTTAAAAACCCAAACCTGGAGCAAAGAAACTGAGCATCCGATTCGCATGAAACCTGCACAAACAACAAAAGATGTACATCAACAACCACCACAAAATCCCCTAAAAAACAGACATTACTTTAGATCTACAATAATATAAGATGAAAAAGAAGAAGAATTACCAAGGAATAATATTAGATTCAG